>CM056722.1:57015767-57263433 GCA_029844215.1 Przewalskia tangutica | reverse complement strand
GGTCCACGGGACCCGTGCGGGTGAAATAGTCCGGGGTAGGATTGCTTAATGATACTACAGGCGAGGTACCTATTTTGATCATGAGCCTCTATTTTTATGCAGTAAGATTTATAATTACTCTCATTATTAGTAAGGCACGGTCAAGGTAAATTGATTTTATCTATGACTCAAATTATTTTGACTTATGATATTATTACGGTATTTTCGGCTTTTACATACTTGGTACATATGTGTCTTGACCCACTTCCTCGGGGCTGCGTTCATGCCGCGGTAAGGGTAGCGGTGGTGGATCCTCATTCTTAGGATCTTTGCTCGGTGTCGAAGCTCCATTACTCAGGAGGCTTGACTTGATTTTGTGCGGTTCTCCACGGCGTTGTAGGTTTTGTGTACATTCAGGGGTATGACGGGGCCCCGTCAGTCATGGTTGTTACAAACTCTTAGAGGCTGTAGTAGGTTATAAATTGAGTTATTAAGGATGTGCTTTTCGATTGCTTTATTTATGTTACGGAAGGTAGCCATTTTGGGTTAGCCTATTTTATCTTATATAGTTCTTGTTTGTGAGTTTATTTCATTGGTTTTCTACGATGTTGTATCACGAGGTGCGAGGTAAGGCACGATCACGGATCCAGTCGGGTCGTGACATTTGAATTATTGGATATGTTGTTGGCGAGAATGGCTTGAATATGGAACTCACATTATTAATTGTGGGCGGAATTTTACACGTATTATAAGGCGTGTAATCCCTGTTTGATTGTTGTTTGAGCCTTAAATGTGGCGTGTTGGTTATTGTATTCGTCACGACCCAACCGGGGCGCGGGTGCCCTATCGGGGCACCATCGAGACACGTCGAGAATAGCAGCGGAACATACATAATACAAAATCTGTATAAGGTAAACATCTCTAGCAAGCCGACAAGGCCGCCTTTCATAAAATAACTTAATCGAATGTGAAACAGTACAACTGGTTCTTACAGCCCAACCACAAACGTGACTACAGACCTCTAGGAATAACAACTGTGGCGGGACAGGGCCCCGCCATACCCCCTGAATGTACAAAAGTCTATAACCTCAGGGAATCATACCAAAAAGACAAAGCCTCCGGAGGGATGGAGCTTCGGAAATGAGCGGTGATCTAAGAGTGCGGACCAGCAAGCTACGATCTCGACTGCGGCATGAGCAGCAACAAGGAGTCGATCTGGCAGTACCAAGTATGTGGCTGAAAATCTTGTAATGAAATCATAATAGCATATGTATAAAGCGAAGACATGTATGATAGCCAAACTACGATTACCTGACATATACGCATCCGTGTCAAGTCGGGACTACGCCTCTAAGTCATCACTCAAATATAACCATAGGTCATGCCCGTAATATCAATCGTGCGTGGAATTCCTTCCTCGCTGCAGGCGATATGATATAACAACACTAAGAGTACATGAATACTAGATCCAACTGTATCATAAGAAGCAAATGCGAGCGAAATGCGAAGGCATAGCTACGGATCCACCTGCATCCTCAACCGGCCAAAGGCAATCGAAAGCGGACTACGAGATCCACGTACCAGCAATACTATACGAATCACGGTGGCCGGGGCAAGTGCGATAGCCTCTACCAGATCCACCTGCGTCACATCACGTGGGGCAAATCGCGAGCTAACCACCGATCCACTGCGTCACACCACTCGCCCTAACCACGGCCGGCAAGGCGAAAGCCAACTACGGATCCACTGCGTCACGTCTGGCCGGGGCAAGTACGAGGGCTAACTACTAGATCCACCTGCGTGATGAGCCTCATGGAGAGCTAATCCATGGAATAATATCGGCCAGGAAACGAACCCTCATTATGGCGCATACCCGTGGAATCCTCCATCACCGATGCGCCCAAATAGACTCATAACTACATGCTTTTAATTGGTGCAATACCACGCCTTTATATAAACCAAGACAATTACCATGCCTTCTTTTCACATAAACCGAGAGAATTCTTATTTAAGCAAGCCAAAGTACTTATCAAGGCACACATAGAATAATTCTCAATTAAACAAGCCAAGTACTATGTACGTACATTCTTTTCGAAAGCCTCCTTTTTATATAAAATCCAAGATACTAACACCCGTAGTATCAAGGCGTATCTATTTTTCAAAGTAAGTTACTACACCTTTAGAAAACTCGTTTCAAAGCTTGAAACCAAGTAACTTCAATTTTTCACAATCTAGACAACTTATGCTCATTAATCAACATAGACAACTTTCATAACCTTCCATAAAGTTATTATAACCAACTTCCCATAAAGCCGTTATACTAACTTTATGCTTTAGAAATTTAAGACATCCTTATCCTTTCATAAGGCCGTTATAACTAACTTCCCATAAAACCGTTACAACTCCTTATAAACCATTTCGTTCTTTTACTAACCAAGAGACTTATACTTCAAACAAATTCATACCATTCTCAAAATACTTCAAGCCTCTTATCTTTTAGAAAACAAGTTTCTTACCTCAAAATTTAAGTCTCTTATCTTTTAGAATAATTCAATACTCAATACTTTCACACCAAGTACTCTATACTTCATTATGTCAAGAAATCCTTGTCTACCTTATTTAGGATAAACCACTCCTTAAGAACAAGCGGGTTAACTTCTTAACCCAACCACTTAGACATTTTCTTAAAACAAGTCAAGTATAACAAAAGGATTTACTTCATTTAAAATACGTACGTCTACCGTACTATATAGTTATAACTACTCATGCTCAAGAGGTAAGAAAGTTTTCACATACCTCTTCGGTCAATCCACTTGCTAAGTTCAAACTACCGCAAGTAATATGCCAACCTATAACAACCATGATACGTTTATTAACCTCTAATTTCAATGTAGAAATAATCTAAGTTCAAAGTCACTAAATTCTATGGAAAATTGGGCAGCATTTCCTTTGTTTCTACATACTTTGCCACCTTTCTCAAGGCCGAATTTATCATCCAAACGCCACATTTAAGGCTCAACAATCCAATATTTTAAAGGGGATTACACCTCCAAACTTGGGTGTGTAAAATTCTGCCCCATTAGGTACAACAATTCACTAAATAATTCTAAGGTAGTTTTTAGGCTACAACATGCTCATAATATCTTCTTAACCAATTCTTTTATATTCAAACCACATTTCTTGCATGCAATGACTCTAAGAGCATTATTTACTACCACAAGTTCTTCCTTCTTAACATGCAACACTAGAAACTAATTCTAAAGGAAGAAATGTTACCTTAAAGCTTTAGCCAAATCTTTCCAACCACTTGCTAGCTTCCTTTTCAAGAACACCACCACAACAACCTTCACAAGCTAGCCACAAGCTTCCCTCTTGCTTTTACTTTTTCAGATTTTTCCTAAGGTTAGAATGTCTCTTGGGATTTTAGAGAGAAGGAGGAACTTGAACTTTTAAGAGAGAAGGAAGAGCTTTTGTCTAAGAGAGAGAGATGAAAATGACCAAGTCTTAAAGACTTGGTCAATATAATGCAAAAATCAGATGGGGACACTTGTCACCCTCCCAAGGTCTTTAAAAGAAAAATCGACTTTTCCTAAGTTTTCCGCCCGAATCCGCCTCGGCGCGCACACTGAAACCCCGAACTTCGAACTGCGGCGCCTGCTTCGGCGTGGCGCCAACTCAGCGGCCCTCGGTACTTCGGCGCGGCCCTGCATCCGGCGCCGCGGCCCTGTTGCCTTTGCCTGAAACGCATTTGTGTCCGTCTGCGCACTGAACTTGTAACTCCCATAACTTTCTACTCCGACGTCCTATCGACGAACGGTTGGTTGCGTTGGAATATAGACTCAACGAACTACGCCCTGGGCCTTTGAAACACTTAGGAACTCTCAATGTACCGGGTCATAACCCGCCTCAAAGTTGACTAAAACCCATCCGGAACAATCCGTCAACCTATCTTTGAAAATTTTAAGTCTTACTCCCTTTCATACGCTCTCATGCGCACGACCTGAACTACGGGGTGTAACATTCTCCCCTCCTTAGAAACATTCATCCCCGAATGTTCTTTTGGAGCCAATCTACTATTCCTCGGTACATCCTCGTACTATATACTAAATGGAACTTCATTATGCCACCTATGACCCTAAGATATCGCTTTGCGCATACCCGTTCACCGTAAGTCAAGCGAAAACGAACCCAACATATGAACCATTACTACTTACCAGTTCACGGCTACGAAATTTCCGTTCGTATTTACCACTCATTCTATCACATGTACCTGGTCTCAATATCCTGCTCATAACACTAAATCATACAACAATCCTATCATGCATACTAATCTCTAAGCGGTCAAAGATATACCGTAACTATTGCTTCACATTCCGTCGTTCTAATCATGATCACGCCACGCGCATAACAAAGAAAGCGATGAACGGCCAGCGATCCCGGTGAATCTCTACATCCGTGTTATCTACGGTGGGACGGTTCCTCGCATAATGGCCCTTGGCCGCATGTATAGCAATTACCCAAACTAGCACGACACTCCCATAATGGGTGTTACCATCAGCTACAGAGGTAGAGGTGGCTTCTCGGACTAACACCACTCTCCGAAAACACGAACCCGGAGCCTGTCCCGCTCCCGAATCTCGACGTCACGAAGGCGTGGTAGAGTACTCGTCTTGGTGAGGCGCATAACTAACTTCTTGGGCGGTCCGCCTCAGCGCCCGAGATCCTACTGTCATGGCCCTCTTGGGCTGGCCTGAGTCAAGCCTAACCTCCATTTCTCTATCCTCTATACCCTGCGCATAAGCCTGCATCCTGGCGATATCCATACCTGGCTGAAGAGCCACTCCCAAGCACGCAGTAATCATATGACGGTCTAGCCCCATCACATAGCGATGAACTATGTCTGCCATGTCGGCTACAATAGTGTGCGTATACCTGGCCAAAGAGTCAAACTCCAGGCTGTACTCTCTGATGGTCCTCCCATTCTGCCTCAAGGACAAGAATCTATCCACGCGGGCTCTCCTCAACTCAGGAGGCAAGAAGTGATCCAGGAAGGCCTCTGTGAACTCCTCCCAAACCGCTGGAAGAGCACCCTCCCCTTTAGACAATTCCCATGACTCAAACCAGTTCAACGCAATATCGCGTAACCGGTAAGAAGCTAACACAACATATTCCGTCTCCGAGGCCCTAAGCACCTGCGTAGTCCGCCGCACCTGTCGAATAAACTCCTGAGGATCCTCCTCAGACCTCGAACCATAGAACTTGGGTGGATTACAACTCAGAAAGTCCCGAATCCTTAAACTGTCGGCCCTAGGGTTAGCCACCGGCCCCTGGCGGTGCTGCCCTGCTACGATGCTAGTCAACAACCCGATCTGCTCTCCGTAATCCCTATACTCTGCCCCTGGCTGCGGAACTGGAGGCTCGGGGACCGGAGCCTCTAGAGCTACTGCCGTGTTACACCCCGTAGTTCAGGTCATGCGCATGAGGGCGTACGAAAGGGAGTAAGACTTAAAATTTTCAAAAGATAGGTTGACGGATTGTTCCGGACGAGTTTTAGTCAAATTTAAGGCGGGTTATGACCCGGTACATTGAGAGTTCATAAGTGTTTCAAAGGCCCAGGGCGTAGTTTGTTGAATCTAGATTCCAACGCAACCAACCGTTCGTCGATAGGACGTCGGAGTAGAAAGTTATGAGAGTTACAAGTTCAGTGCGCAGACGGACAGAAAGGCGTTTGAGCAAAACAGGCCGTGGCGCGGATGCAGGGCAGGCGCCGAAAGTACTGAGGTCGCTGAAGTTTCAGCGCGCGCCGGAAGCGAGGCGCCGGAAGATCCGAGGGTCGCGAGGAGTTGCGGCATGGCCGGGAAGCGGCGCTGCATGCGCTAGGCGGAAAAACTTACAATCTGATTTTCTCTTTTAAAAGGCCATGGGAGGGTGACAAGTGTCCCCCCCCCCCTCTGATTTTTCTTGCATGCCTTATATTGACCAAGTCTTGAAGACTTGGTCATCTTTCAAACCTCTCTCTCTCTCTAATTTAGCTCCTCCTTCTCTCTAAAATCCCAAGAGAAATTCTAGCCTTAGGAAAAATCTGAAAAGATAAGAACAAGAAGGAAGCTTGTGGCTAGCTTGTTGGTGTTGTTGTGGTGGTGTTCTTGGCAAGGAAGCTAGCAAAAATATTTGGAATAAGTTTGGCTAAAACTTTAAGGTAACATTTCTTCCTTTAGAATTAGTTTCTAGTGTTGCATGTTAAGAAGAAAGAACTTGTGGTAGTGAATAATGCTCTTAGAGTCATTGCATGTAAGAAATATGGTTTGGATGTGAAAGAATTGGTTAAGAAGATTATGTGAGCATGTTGTAGCCTAAAAACTACCTTAGACTTGTTAAGTTAGTTGTTTTACCTTTTTGGGGCAGAATTTTACACACCCAAGTTTAGGTTTGTAATCCCCTTGAGATGTTTGGATTGTTGGGCCTAAGAAGTGGCGTTTGGATGTTGAATTCGGACCTTAAAAAGGTGGCAAAGTATGTAGAAACAAAGGAAATGCTGCCCAATTTTCCATAGAACTTAGGGGCTTTGAACTTAGATTATTTCTACATTGAAATTAGAGGTTAATAAACGTATTATGGTTATTATAGGTTGGCATATTACTTGCGGTAGTTTGAGCTTAGCAAGTGGATTGACCGAAGAGGTATGTGGAAACTTTCTTATCTTTTGAGCATGAGTAGTTATAACTATATAGTACGGTAGACGTACGTGTTTTGAATGAAGTAAATCCTTTTATTATACTTGACTTGTTTTAAGGAAATGTCCAAGTTGGTTGGGTTAAGAAGTTAACCCGCTTGTTCTTAAGGAATGGTTTATCCTAAATAAGGTAGACAAGGATTTCTTGACATAATGAAGAATAGAGTACTTGGTGTAAAAGTATTGAATACTGAATTATTCTAAAAGATAAGAGACTTAAATTTTTAAGGTAAGAAACTTGTTTTCTAAAGGATAAGAGGCTTGAAGTATTTTGAAAATTGTATGAATTTGTTTGAAGTATAAGTCTCTTGGTTAGTAAAAGAACGAAATGGTTTATAAGGAGTTATAACGGCTTTATGGGAAGTTAGTTATAACGGCCTTATGAAAGGATAAGGATGTCTTAAATTTTCTAAAGCATAAAGTTAGTATAACGGCTTTATGGGAAGTTGGTTATAATAACTTTATGGAAGGTTATGAAAGTTGTCTATTTTGATTAATGAGTATAAGTTGTCTAGATTGTGAAAAATTGAAGTTACTTGGTTTCAAGCTTTGAAATGAGTTTTCTAAAGGTGTAGTAACTTACTTTGAAAAATAGACACGCCTCGATACTACGGGTGTTAGTATCCTGGATTTTACATAAAAAGGAGGCTTTCGAAAAGAATGTACGTACATAGTACTTTGGCTTGTTTAATTGAGAATTATTCTATGTGTGCCTTGATAAGTACTTTGACCTGCTTAAATAAGAATTCTCTTGGTTTATGTGAAAAGAAGGCATGGTAATTGTCTTGGTTTATGTAAAGGCATGGTATTGCAATTCGAATTAAAAAGCATGTAATTATGAGTCTATTTGGCGTCTGTCGGTGATGGAGGATTCCGGGTACGCGGCCATGATGAGGTTCGTTTCCTGTTGTGATATTATTCCATGGATTAGCTCTCCGCGAGGTCTGCGATGCGGTGGATCTAGTAGTTAGCCTCCGTACTTGCCGGTCGAGGCGTGATGCGAGGTGGATCGGTAGTTGGCTTCGTACTTGCCGGTCGGTTAGGCGAAGTGGTGTGATCGAGGTGGATCTGGTGGTTAGCTGCGTACTTGCCCGTCGCGATGTGTCGCGAGGTGGATCTCGTAGAGCTATCGACTTGCCGATCGGCTTCATGATTCGATTATGGTATTGTTGATGCGGTGGATCGTAGTAGCTTTCGTACTTGCCGATCGATTGAGGATGCGAGGTGGATCGTAGTTATGCGCCGTACTTGCCTCGTACGGTTCTTATAATACAGGTGGGATCTAGTATTCATGTGTACTCCTTAGTGTTGTTATATCATAGACTGCCGGCAGTTAGGAAGGAATTCCACGGACACGATTGATATTATGGGCATGAGACCTATGGTTGCGTTTGAGTGATGACTTAGAGGGCGTGAGTCCCTGACTTGACATGGTTGCGTATATGTTGTGTAATGTAGTTTGGCTATCATACATGTCTCCTGCTTTAAATATATGCTATCATGATTTCATTCTGATATTTTGATTTCACATACTTGGTACACTGTTGTCTTGACCTCGCCCGAGGCTGCGTTCATGCAGTCGAGATACATAACTGCGATCCGCACTCTTAGGATCATTGTTGATTCTTGGAAGGCTCCATCCTCGGAGGCTTTGTCTTTTTGGTATGATTCCCTGAGGTTATAGACTTTTGTATATTCAGGGGGTATGTCGGGGCCCTGTCCCGCCACAGTTGTTATTCTTAGAGGTCTGTAGTCACGTTTGTGGTTGGGCTGTAAGGATAAGTTGTACTGTTTCACTTTCGATTAAGTTATTTTATGGAAGGCGGCCTTGTGGTGGCGCGATGTTTACCTTATTATAAGTTAGATGTTATGTATGTTCATTGCTATTCTCTCGATGTATACGGCGGTACCGGTAAGTACGATCGCGACCGAGGTCGGGTCGTGACAAAAGTGGTATCAGAGCAGTTAGTCCTCGGAAAGTGTTTACAGACCGTGTCTAGTAGAGTCTTGATTATCGGTGTGTTGTGCACCACATCTATAATCAGGAGGCTGCAGGATATTTAGGATTGGTTTCCATTTCTTCTCACTCTAAGATCGTGCGATAGAGCTGTGTGGTTAGGGTCGTCTCTCCCTAACAGGTTATGGTGTTTGCAGCTACGAGAAAGCAGCAGTGACCCAGGAAAGATTATGTGGATTGCGTATCCAGGTTGGTAATATTTGTAGTATAGCTGGTATTGTGACGTACGACTATACGGACTTATGTATAAGGGTCATATATGGGCTGCCTAGAATGATTTTAGATTACCAGGAATTGGTAAGGGCTAATTAGATACCGATAAGGTATGAAACGGTTTAATAAACTCTCATCAAGGTTTTATGTACTGATTTGAGATAATTAGGAGATGATGAGTTGTCTGAGAAGGTAATAGACCCTTAAGAAGTTTAATTAAGGGACCTAGTGGGAGACTATGGTTGTAAATTAAGCTACGTGGTATGCTTAAGGGGATAGTACAGATGAGATCCGGGTGGAGTAAGCGATGAGATTGTTGTAAGATTTAGTATCATGAACGAGGGATATTGAGACTATGAACATGTGATAGAATCAGTTGGTAATTCTGACGGGCACTTACATTAGGGCCATGAACGAGAGTAAGTGGTAATGGTTCATATCTTGGGTTCGTTTTCTGTTTGACTTATAAGGAATGATTAAGCGTGTGCGATATCTTAGGGTCACAAGTGGCATGGTAATGTTCCATTAGTGTAAAGTACGAGGAAGTGCAGGAATATTAGATTGGCTCCAAAGAACATTCGGGACGAATGTTTCTAAGAGGGAGAATGTTACACCCGTAGTTCAGGTCATGCGCATGAGGCGTCTGAAAGGGAGTAAGACTTAAAATTTTGAGAAGATAGGTTGTGGATTGTTCCGGACGGGTTTTAGTCAAATTTAAGGCGGGTTATGACCCGGTACATTGAGAGTTCATAAGTGTTTCAAAGGCCCGGGCGTAGTTCGTTGAGTCTAGATTCCAACGCAACCAACCGTTCGTCGATAGGACGTCGGAGTAGAAAGTTATGAGAGTTACAAGTTCAGTGCGTGACGGACGAAGCGTTTCGAGCAAAGGCAAAAGGCGCAACGCCGGATGCGAGAACCAGCGCGAAAATCGAGGGTCGCTGAAGTTTCAGAGTCGCGGCGCCGGGCAGCACGGCCGCGGCGCCGGAAGATCAGAGTGTCCGCAGGAGTTGCGGCCCTTAGGGAAGCGAGCGCGCTGGCGGGATTCAGGCGGAAAAACTTACGAAATCTGATTTCACTTTTAAAAAGGCCATGGGAGGGTGACAAGTGTCCCCCCCCCCATCTGATTTTTCCTGCATGCCTTATATTGACCAAGTCTTGAAGACTTGGTCATCTTTCAAACCTCTCTCTCTCTCTAATTGAGCTCCTCCTTCTCTAAAATCCCAAGAGAAATTCTAGCCTTAGGAAAAATCTGAAAAGATAAGAACAAGAAGGAAGCTTGTGGCTAGCTTGTTGGTGTTGTTGTGGTGGTGTTCTTGGCAAGGAAGATAGCAAAATATTTGGAATAAGTTTGGCTAAAACTTTAAGGTAACATTTCTTCCTTTAGAATTAGTTTCTAGTGTTGCATGTTAAGAAGAAAGAACTTGTGGTAGTGAATAATGCTCTTAGAGTCATTGCATGTAAGAAATATGGGTTGGATGTGAAAGAATTGGTTAAGAAGATTATGTGAGCATGTTGTAGCCTAAAAACTACCTTAGACTTGTTAAGTTAGTTGTTTTACCTTTTGGGGCAGAATTTTACACACCCAAGTTTAGGTGTGTAATCCCTGAGATGTTTGGATTGTTGGGCCTAAGTGGCGTTTGGATGTTGAATTCGGACCTTAAAAGGTGGCAAAGTATGTAGAAACAAAGGAAATCTTGATTTTCCATAGAACTTAGGGGCTTTGAACTTAGATTATTTCTACATTGAAATTAGAGGTTAATAAACGTATTATGGTTATTATAGGTTGGCATATTACTTGCGGTAGTTTGAGCTTAGCAAGTGGATTGACCGAAGAGGTATGTGGAAACTTTCTTATCTTTTTAGCATGAGTAGTTATAACTATATAGTACGGTAGACGTACGTGTTTTGAATGAAGTAAATCCTTTTATTATACTTGACTTGTTTTAAGGAAATGTCCAAGTTGGTTGGGTTAAGAAGTTAACCCATTGTTCTTAAGGAATGGTTTATCCTAAATAAGGTAGACAAGGATTTCTTGACATAATGAAGAATAGAGTACTTGGTGTAAAAGTATTGAATACTGAATTATTCTAAAAGATAAGAGACTTAAATTTTTAAGGTAAGAAACTTGTTTTCTAAAGGATAAGAGGCTTGAAGTATTTTGAAAATTGTATGAATTTGTTTGAAGTATAAGTCTCTTGGTTAGTAAAAGAACGAAATGGTTTATAAGGAGTTATAACGGCTTTATGGGAAGTTAGTTATAACGGCCTTATGAAAGGATAAGGATGTCTTAAATTTTCTAAAGCATAAAGTTAGTATAACGGCTTTATGGAAAGTTGGTTATAATAACTTTATGGAAGGTTATGAAAGTTGTCTATTTTGATTAATGAGCATAAGTTGTCTAGATTGTGAAAAATTGAAGTTACTTGGTTTCAAGCTTTGAAATGAGTTTTCTAAAGGTGTAGTAACTTACTTTGAAAAATAGACACGCCTCGATACTACGGGTGTTAGTATCCTGGATTTTACATAAAAAGGAGGCTTTCGAAAAGAATGTACGTACATAGTACTTTGGCTTGTTTAATTGAGAATTATTCTATGTGTGCCTTGATAAGTACTTTGGCCTGCTTAAATAAGAATTCTCTTGGTTTATGTGAAAAGAAGGCATGGTAATTGTCTTGGTTTATGTAAAGGCATGGTATTGCAATTCGAATTAAAAAGCATGTAATTATGAGTCTATTTGGGCGTACCGTCAGTGATGGAGGATTCCACGGGTATGCGGCCATGATGAGGGTTCGTTTCCTGATGGCGGTATTATTCCATGGATTAGCTCTCCATGAGGTCTACTGATGCAGGGTGGATCTAGTAGTTAGCCCTCGTACTTGCCCCGGTCAGAGACGTGATGCAGGGTGGATCTGGTAGTTGGCTTTCGTACTTGCCCCGGTCAGGGTTAGGGCGAAGTGGTGTGATCGGTGGATCGGTGGTTAGCTGCGTACTTGCCCGATCGCGATGTGCGCGAGGTGGATCGGTAGAGGCTATCGCACTTGCCGGTCGACCGTGATTCGATTATGGTATTGTTGATGCGGGTGGATCGGTAGCGGCTTTTACTTGCCGGCGATTGAGGATGCAGTGGATCTGGTAGTTATGCGCCGCACTTGCCTCGTCACAGTTCTTATGAATCTGGTGGGATCTAGTATTCATGTGTACTCGCTTAGTGTTGTTATATCATCACGGCAGTGAGGAAGGAATTCCACGGGCACGATTGATATTATGGGCATGAGACCTATGGTTGCGTTTGAGTGATGACTTAGAGGGCGTGAGTCCCTGACTTGACATGGCTGCGTATATGTTGTGTAATGTAGTTTGGCTATCATACATGTCTCCTGCTTTATATATATGCTATCATGATTTCATTACAGTATTTTCAGTTTCACATACTTGGTACCTGTTATCGACCTCGCCCGAAGTGCGTTCATCTGCAGTCGAGATACATAGCTTGATGATCCGCTCTTAGGATCATTGTTCGATTCTTGGAAGGCTCCATCCTCGGAGGCTTTGTCTTTGGTATGATTCCACGAGGTTATAGACTTTTGTATATTCGGGGTATGGCGGGGCCTGTCCGCCATGGTTATTATTCTTAAGTGCGTAGTCACGTTTGTGGTTGTGCTGTAAGGATAAGTTGTACTGTTTCACTTTCGATTAAGTTATTTTATGGAAGGCGGCCTTGTCGGCTGGCCAGTAATGTTTACCTTATTATAAGTTAGATGTTATGTATGTTCATTGCTATTCTCGATGTATACTGACGGGGTACCGGTAGGTACGATCGCGGCCGAGTCGGTCGTGACAAAAGTGGTATCAAGCGATTAGTCCTCGGAAAGTGTTTACTGCAGTGTCTAGTAGAGTCTTGAGTATCGGTGTGTTGTGCACCACATCTATAATCGGGAGGTGCAGGATATTTAGGATTGGTTTCCATTTCTTCTCACTCTAAGATCGTGCGATAGATTGTGTGGTTAGGGTCGTCTCTCCCTAACGAGTTATGGTGTTCAGCTACGAGAAGCGTGATGACCGGGAAAGATTATGTGGATTGCGTATCGGGTTGGTAATATTTGTAGTATAGCTGGTATTGTGACGTACGACTATACGGACTTATGTATAAGGGTCATATATGGGCTGCCTAGAATGATTTTAGATTACCAGGAATTGGTAAGGGCTAATTAGATACCGATAAGGTATGAAACGGTTTAATAAACTCTCATCAAGGTTTTATGTACTGATTTGAGATAATTAGGAGATGATGAGTTGTCTGAGAAGGTAATAGACCCTTAAGAAGTTTAATTAAGGGACCTAATGGGAGACTATGGTTGTAAATTAAGCTACGTGGTATGCTTAAGGGGATAGTACAGATGAGATCCGGGTGGAGTAAGTGATGGGATTGTTGTAAGATTTAGTATCATGAACGAGGGATATTGAGACTATGAACATGTGATAGAATCAGTTGGTAATTACGAACGGGCACTTCTGTTAGGCCATGAACGGGAGTAAGTGGTAATGGTTCATATCTTGGGTTCGTTTTCTGTTTGACTTATAAGGAATGATTAAGCGTGTGTGATATCTTAGGGTCACAAGTGGCATAGTAAAGTTCCATTAGTGTAAAGTACGAGGAAATGCAGGAATATTAGATTGGCTCGAAAGAACATTGGGGCGAATGTTTCTAAGGGGGGGAGAATGTTACACCCCGTAGTTCAGGTCATGCGCATGAGGGCGTACGAAAGGGAGTAAGACTTAAAATTTTCAGAAGATAGGTTGACGGATTGTTCCGGACGGGTTTTAGTTAACTTTAAGGCGGGTTATTACCCGGTACATTGAGAGTTCATAAGTGTTTCAAAGGCCCAGGGCGTAGTTCGTTGAGTCTAGATTCCAACGCAACCAACCGTTCGTCGATAGGACGTCGGAGTAGAAAGTTATGAGAGTTACAAGTTGATCTGTGACAGACGAAGCGTTTGAGCAAAGGCAAAGAACGCGACGCCGGATGCGAGCATGGCGCGAAATGCGAGGTCGCTGAAGTTTCAGCGCGCGCCAGGAAAATCGAGGTCCGGGCCGAGGCGCCGGAAGGGAGCGCGCGGCGCTGCGCCAGCGGATTGTGGCGGAAAAACTTACGAAATCTGATTTTCTCTTTTAAAAAGGCCATGGGAGGGTGACAAGTGTCCCCCCATCTGATTTTTCTTGCATGCCTTATATTGACCAAGTCTTGAAGACTTGGTCATCTTTCAAACCTCTCTCTCTCTCTAATTTAGCTCCTCCTTCTCTCTAAAATCCCAAGAGAAATTCTAGCCTTAGGAAAAATCTGAAAAGATAAGAACAAGGAAGGAGCTTGTGGCTAGTTTGTTGGTGTTGTTGTGGTGGTGTTCTTGGCAGGACGCTAGCAAAATATTTGGAATAAGTTTGGCTAAAACTTTAAGGTAACATTTCTTCCTTTAGAATTAGTTTCTAGTGTTGCATGTTAAGAAGAAAGAACTTGTGGTAGTGAATAATGCTCTTAGAGTCATTGCATGTAAGAAATATGGTTTGGATGTGAAAGAATTGGTTAAGAAGATTATGTGAGCATGTTGTAGCCTAAAAACTACCTTAGACTTGTTAAGTTAGTTGTTTTACCTTTTTGGGGCAGAATTTTACACACCCAAGTTTAGGTGTGTAATCCCCTTGAGATGTTTGGATTGTTGGGCCTAAGAAGTGGCGTTTGGATGTTGAATTCGGACCTTAAAAAGGTGGCAAAGTATGTAGAAACAAAGGAAATGCTGCCCAATTTTCCATAGAACTTAGGGGCTTTGAACTTAGATTATTTCTACATTGAAATTAGAGGTTAATAAACGTATTATGGTTATTATAGGTTGGCATATTACTTGCGGTAGTTTGAGCTTAGCAAGTGGATTGACCGAAGAGGTATGTGCAAACTTTCTTATCTTTTTAGCATGAGTAGTTATAACTATATAGTACGGTAGACGTACGTGTTTTGAATGAAGTAAATCCTTTTATTATACTTGACTTGTTTTAAGGAAATGTCCAAGTTGGTTGGGTTAAGAAGTTAACCCGCTTGTTCTTAAGGAATGGTTTATCCTAAATAAGGTAGACAAGGATTTCTTGACATAATGAAGAATAGAGTACTTGGTGTAAAAGTATTGAATACTGAATTATTCTAAAAGATAAGAGACTTAAATTTTTAAGGTAAGAAACTTGTTTTCTAAAGGATAAGAGGCTTGAAGTATTTTGAAAATTGTATGAATTTGTTTGAAGTATAAGTCTCTTGGTTAGTAAAAGAACGAAATGGTTTATAAGGAGTTATAACGGCTTTATGGGAAGTTAGTTATAACGGCCTTATGAAAGGATAAGGATGTCTTAAATTTTCTAAAGCATAAAGTTAGTATAACGGCTTTATGGAAAGTTGGTTATAATAACTTTATGGAAGGTTATGAAAGTTGTCTATTTTGATTAATGAGCATAAGTTGTCTAGATTGTGAAAAATTGAAGTTACTTGGTTTCAAGCTTTGAAATGAGTTTTCTAAAGGTGTAGTAACTTACTTTGAAAAATAGACACGCCTCGATACTACGGTGTTAGTATCTGGATTTTACATAAAGGAGGCTTTGAAAGATATGTACGCATAGTACTTTGGCTTGTTTAATTGAGAATTATTTTATGTGTGCCTTGATAAGTACTTTGGCCTGCTTAAATAAGAATTCTCTTGGTTTATGTGAAAAGAAGGCATGGTAATTGTCTTGGTTTATGTAAAGGCATGGTATTGCAATTCGAATTAAAAGCATGTAATTATGAGTCTATTTGCGTCTGTCGGTGATGGAGGATTCCACGGGTATGCGGCCTTGATGAGGTTCGTTTCCATTGTGATATTATTCCATGGATTAGCTCTCCATGAGGTCTCGATGCGGGGTGGATCTAGTAGTTAGCCCTCGTACTTGCCGGTCGAGGCGTGATGCGGGGTGGATCGGTAGTTGGCTTCGTACTTGCCGGTCGGGGTTAGGGCGAAGTGGTGTGATCAGGTGGATCTGGTGGTTAGCTGCGTACTTGCCGATCGGCGATGTGACGAGGTGGATCTGGTAAGGCTATCGCACTTGCCGGTCGACCGTGATTGATTATGGTATTGTTAGTGCGGGTGGATCGTAGGTAGCTTTCGTACTGCCGATCGATTGAGGAGGCAGGGTGGATCTGGGATCTATGCCTTCGTACTTGCCTCTTACGGTTCTTATGAAACTGGTGGGATCTAGTATTCATGTGTACTCAGTAGTGTGGTTATATCATAGGTCGGCGGTGAGGAAGGAATTCCACGCACGATTGATATTATGGGCATGAGACATATGGTTGCGTTTGAGTGATGACTTAGAGGCGTGAGTCACGACTTGACATGGCTGCGTATATGTTGTGTAATGTAGTTTGGCTATCATACATGTCTCTGCTTTAAATATATGCTATCATGATTTCATTCTGATATTTTGATTTCACATACTTGGTACTGTTATCGACCTCCTTGAAGTGCGTTCATCTGCGCAGTCGAGATCGTAGCTTGTTGATCCGCTCTTAGGATCATTGTTCGATTCTTGGAAGGCTCCGTCCTCGGAGCTTGTCTTTTGGTATGATTCCACGAGGTTATAGACTTTTGTATATTCGGGGTATGGCGAGCCCTGTCATACGATTTGTTATTCTTAAGTGCGTAGTCACGTTTGTGGTTGTTTGTAAGGATAAGTTATCTTGTTTCACTTTCGATTAAGTTATTTTATGGAAGCGGCCTTGTCGGGTGGCGATAATGTTTACCTTATTATAAGTTAGATGTTATGTATGTTCATTGCTATTCTCGATGTATACATGACGGGTACCGGTGAGTACCGATCGCGGCCCGGTCGGGTCGTGACATGCCGCTCTCTCCTCTAATCTGCCGGCGTTTGAACTCGCCGACCGCTACTACCTCGGGCATAGTGCGTGCACGAGTCACGTAACTCTATGCGTACCGCTAGCGACTCTTCTTTGTCTTGCCCTTCAGGCTCACAGTCGCCAGTGGAGGCATAAGCGTTACAAGGATAGGTCGGAGAGGACTCAACCTACTATGACAACTCTCATGCACGATCTCGAGAGAAGAATGGAAACCAATCATAAATGTCCTGCGACCTCACGATTAAAGATATGGTGCACAACACACGATAATCAAGACTACTAGACCGTGCCTGAGACACTTTCAGAGACTAAGCGCTCACGATACCACTTTTGTCACGACCCAACCCCGGGGCCGCGACTGGTGCCCTATCGGGGCACCATGTCAGGGACACATCAGAGAATAACAGCGGAACATACATAATACAAAATCTGTATAAGGTAAACATCTCTAGCCAAGCAAGGCGCGCTTTCATAAAATAACTTAATCGAATGTGAAAGCGATAAGTGGTTCTTACTGCAACCACAAACGTGACTACAGACCTCTATGAATAACAACTGTGGCGGGACAGGGCCCCGCCATACCCATGAATGTACAAAAGTCTATAACCTCAGGGAATCATACCAAAAAGACAAAGCCTCCGGAGGGATGGAGCTTTCCGGGAAATGAACAGTGATCCTAAGAGTGCGGACCAACAAGCTACGTATCTCGACCTGCGGCATGAACGCAGCCCCCGAAGGAGGTCAACGGTACCAAGTATGTGGCGAAAATATCGAATGAAATCATAATAGCATATGTATAAAGCAGGAGACATGTATGATAGCCAAACTACAGTACACAACATATACGCATCCATGTCAAGTCAGGGACTCACGCCCTCTAAGTCATCACTCAAATATAACCATAGGTCTCAAGCCCATAATATCAATCGTGCCCGTGGAATTCCTTCTCATTGGCGATGCATGATATAACAACACTAAAGTACATGAATACTAGATCCAACTCAGATCATAAGAACCGTGCGATGCAAATCTGAAGGCATAGCTACGGATCCACCTGCATCCTCGGCCGGCAATGCGAAAGCCGGCTACGGATCCACGCGTCAACAATACTATACGAATCACGGTGGCCGGCAAGTGCGATAGCCTCTACCAGATCCACCTGCGTCATCGTCGGCGGCAAGTATGCGAGCTAACCACGGATCCACCTGCATCACACCACTTCGCCCAACGGCGGCAAGTACGAAAGCCAACTACGAGATCCACTGCGTCACGTCTGGCCGGCAAGTGCGAGGGCTAACTAGATACACCTGCGTCGATGACCTCGTGGAGAGCTAATCCATGGAATAATATCGGCCAGGAAGCGAACCCTCATCGGCGCGTACGTGGAATCCTCCATCACCGATGCGCCAAATAGACTCATAACTACATGCTTTTAATTCGAATTGCAATACCACGCCTTTACATAAACCAAGACAATTACCATGCCTTCTTTTCACATAAACCGAGAATTCTTATTTAAGCAAGCCAAAGTACTTATCAAGGCACATAGAATAATTCTCAATTAAACAAGCCAAGTACTATGTACGTACATTCTTTCAAAGCCTCCTTTATATAAAATCCAAGATACTAACACGTAGTATCAAGGCGTATCTATTTTCAAAGTAAGTTACTACACCTTTAGAAAACTCGTTTCAAAGCTTGAAACCAAGTAACTTCAATTTTTCACAATCTAGACAACTTATGCTCATTAATCAACATAGACAACTTTCATAACCTTCCATAAAGTTATTATAACCAACTTTCCATAAAGCTGTTATACTAACTTTATGCTTTAGAAATTTAAGACATCCTTATCCTTTCATAAGGCCGTTATAACTAACTTCCCATAAAGCCGTTACAACTCCTTATAAACCATTTCGTTCTTTTACTAACCAAGAGACTTATACTTCAAACAAATTCATACCATTCTCAAAATACTTCAAGCCTCTTATCTTTTAGAAAACAAGTTTCTTACCTCAAAATTTAAGTCTCTTATCTTTTAGAATAATTCAATACTCAATACTTTCACACCAAGTACTCTATACTTCATTATGTCAAGAAATCCTTGTCTACCTTATTTAGGATAAACCGCTCCTTAAGAACAAGCGGGTTAACTTCTTAACCCAACCACTTCGACATTTCCTTAAAACAAGTCAAGTATAACAAAAGGATTTACTTCATTTAAAACACGTACGTCTACCGTACTATATAGTTATAACTACTCATGCTCAAGAGGTAAGAAAGTTTCCACATACCTCTTCGGTCAATCCACTTGCTAAGCTCAAACTACCGCAAGTAATATGCCAACCTATAACAACCATGATACGTTTATTAACCTCTAATTTCAATGTAGAAATAATCTAAGTTCAAAGTCACTAAATTCTATGAAAAATTGGCGATTTCCTTTGTTTCTACATACTTTGCCACCTTTTCAAGGCGAATTTATCATCCAAACGCCACATTTAAGGCTCAACAATCCAATATTTTAAAGGGATTACACCTCCAAACTTGGGTGTGTAAAATTCTGCCCATTAGGTACAACAATTCACTAAATAATTCTAAGGTAGTTTTAGGCTACAACATGCTCATAATATCTTCTTAACCAATTCTTTTATATTCAAACCACATTTCTTGCATGCAATGACTCTAAGAGCATTATTTACTACCACAAGTTCTTCCTTCTTAACATGCAACACTAGAAACTAATTCTAAAGGAAGAAATGTTACCTTAAAGCTTTAGCCAAATCTTTCCAACCACTTGCTAGCTTCCTTTTCAAGAACACCACCACAACAACCTTCACAAGCTAGCCACAAGCTTCCCTCTTGCTTTTACTTTTTCAGATTGTCCTAAGGCTAGAATGTCTCTTGGGATTTTAGAGAGAAGAAGGAGCTTGAACTTTTAAGAGAGAAGGAAGAGCTTTTGTCTAGAGAGATGAAATATGACCAAGTCTTGAAGACTTGGTCAATATAATGCATGCAAAAATCAGATGGGGACACTTGTCACCCTCCCAAGGTCTTTAAAGAAAAATCGACTTTTCCTAAGTTTTTCGCCGAATCCGCCTCGGCGCGCGCCTTCCGGCGCGGCGCTGAAACCATGACTTCTCACGAACTTCGGCGCGCGGCCTCGCTTCCGGCGCGGCCAACTTCAGCGGCCTCGGTACTTTCGGCGCGCGACCCATCCGGCGCCGCGACCCTGTTGCCTTTGCCTGAAACGCATTTGTGTCCGTCTGCGCACTGAACTTGTAACTCCCATAACTTTCTACTCCGACGTCCTATCGACGAACGGTTGGTTGCGTTGGAATCTAGACTCAACGAACTACGCCCTGGGCCTTTGAAACACTTAGGAACTCTCAATGTACCGGGTCATAACCCGCCTCAAAGTTGACTAAAACCCATCCGGAACAATCCGTCAACCTATCTTTGAAAATTTTAAGTCTTACTCCCTTTCATACGCTCTCATGCGCACGACCTGAACTACGGGGTGTAACATATTCGGCCTTGAAAAAGGTGGCAAAGTGAGTAGAAACAAAGGAAGTGCTGCCCGATTTTCCGTAGAATTAGAGACTGTATACTTAGTATTATTCTACGTATGAGACTAGAAGTTGATAGTCTTGTTGTGACCATTATAGGTTGACACTTCTACGTACGGCGTATTCGGCTTAGCTTGTGGATTTAGCTGAAAAGGTATGTGAACTATCTCCTCTTCTAGCATGATTCCTTAAGATAAAGAAAGTATGTCCTACTCCTTAAATGATCAATTCCTTGGTTGTATTTGGATTTCCAAAAATAGAATTTGTTCTATGTACTTCCTTGATTGTACCTTGATGTTTAAATTGTAAGTTGTATAATCCATTGCCTTAGTGAAGTTTGGATTCTTAAGAGTGAAAGTATTTTACCTAAAGTACATAGAGTCTTGAAAAGGAAGTGGTTTCCAAATCTTTTGGCTAGTGCCTTAATTCCAAAACCTAAAGGTCATTATAATGACTTTAGGGGAGTCAAAGGAGTGATTTACTTACTTGTTTTAAAAGAGGAGAAGTGACATGATTTAAGAGAAGTAACTTGTTTTAGAGGTGTGAGTTACTTGAGGTTTAAAAGTAGAAGAAACTTGTTTTCTAAATATTAAGAGACTTGTAGTATTTTGAAAGTTGAGAACTTGATTTGTAAGTATGTGATACTTGGTTTTAATAGTATAAGTCTCTTGGTTATAAAAGGAATGGATATGTCTAAAACCATAAAGGGTTATAACGGCTTTATGGGAAGTTGGTTATAACGGCTTTATGGGAAGTTGGTTATAACGGCTTTATGGAAGGTTAAGAAAGTTGTCTATTTTGATTAATGGGCATAAGTTGCCTAGATTGTGAAAATTTGAAGTTACTTGATTTCAAGCTTTGAAATGAGTTTTCTAAAAGTGTAGTAACTTACTTTGAAAAATAGACATGCCTTGATACTACGGGTGTTAGTATCTTGGGGTTTTACATAAAAAGGAGTCTTTTGAAAAGAATGTACGTACGTAGTACTTGGGCTTGTTTAATTGAGAATTATTCTATGTGTGCCTTGATAAGTACTTGGGCTTGTTTAATTGAGAATTATTCTATGTGTGCCTTGATAAGTACTTTGGCTTGTTTAAATGGGAATTATTCTCTAAGTGCCTTGAGTTTATAAAATGAAAGTCTATAGATTTTATGAACTTGCCTGTGTGTGCTGGCGATAGCCTTTGAGTGCAAGTATTATGTTTTATTACGTTGCCGCGACTCTCGGTTGAAGGGTCGGCTGTCTTGTTGTAGGATTACTTGGACGTACCGACAGTGATGTGGGATTCCACGGGTATGCTTCCATTATTTATATTACTCCTTGGACATGCTTATACGATGTGGGATTCCGGGGCATGTGACCAGGAGGCGGGTTAGATTCCCGGATCTTTATAAAAGACATGTTAGTGCCTTAAGTAAGCTAAAATGAGAGTGTATGTGAACAAGAATAATAAGAAGTTAGGGGATTCTTAACTTGCTTATATATTGTATGATAGCCGGTTTTGTGCTAGTGGTATATTATTCATTACGGGGTCATTCCCCGGGTTTGTAACATTGCATATTAGTGGATTTGCTACCCACGATGCGAGGAATACCTCGTGCGAGTCCGAGGCTTATGCGGGTGAAATAGTCCCATGCGGCGGATCTGACCTATCACGAGGAATACCTCATGCGAGTCCGTAAGGGCTTATGCGGGTGAAATAGTCCCATGCGAGGAATACCTCATGCGGGTCCACGCGACCTATGCGGGTGAAATAGTCCCAGGAGTCGGATTGCTTAATGATACTGCGGGCGGGTGGTCCTGCTTTGATCGTGAGCTTCCTATTTTATATTGTAAGTATACTACTATTTACTCTCATTGTTAGTAAGGCACCGTGTCTTTATTATTTGAGTAGTGACTTTGAGGCATCGTCACGACTTGATATGATTGCTTATGTATTGTATCGTAGGTTGGCTATCATACATGTCTCCTGTTTTGTTTAGAATGTTATGATTTCATGACAGTACTTACTGTTTCACATACTTGGTACATTCTTCGTACTGACCTCCTTCGGGGGGCTGCGTTCATCTGCGCGAGTTTAGGTGCGATGTTTGGTGATCGGCGGTGTAGGACCGCCTCGAGTTTTGGATAGCTCCTACATTGGGAGTTTATCTTTTTGGTATAAGTTCTTTCGATGCTGAGCTTTATGCGATTATAGATGCGGCGGGGCCTTGTCATACGATTCGATAAAACTCTTGAAGTGCTGTATTCATATGTGGGATTGGACTCATATACAGTGTAGTGTCTTTTATTATGTATATTATATAGTGATCCGTCGGCTTTGCCCTTATGCGTATGTTGGTTTTTAAAAAAAGGGTGTTATTTAAATTCCATGATTTGCTTAGTTGTTAAGGTAGAAGGTGCCGGGTAGGGCACGATCCACGCCCGGTTGGGGCCCGGGAAACAGAACGGCTGCAAATGTTTTTGTTAATCTAATCTTGAACTCACTTCCTGGTTTCTTTGAGAACTTCATTGTGAATTACAACATGAATGGAACGAAAGCAAGTCTCCCAGAACTTCATAATATGTTGAAGACCTTCGAGTCGTCCACCTCCAAAGGTAAAGCTGTGCTCATGGTGGGCTCATCTAGCAAGTTCAAACCTAAGGGTAAGAATATGCAGAAGAAGAAGAGTAAGACGGTTGCCGCCAAAACCACAGCTATGAAACCTAAAGGAGTTGTTCGAAAGAAGGCCAAGATAGCTGCTGATGTTTGCCTCAATTGTAAGAGAAAGGGACATTGTAAGAAGGACTGTACAGCCCCAGGGGGAGACAAGGCACAAGTGCTGGCCCTGCTGGACAAGGTATGTTTGTTATTGAAATAAATATGTCTATAACTAATTCTCAGTGTTGGGTATTGGATACCGCTTGTGGCTCACACATTTGTAATAATGTGCAGGGGCTAATTGACAGCAGAAAGGTTGGACCTTGGTAAGTAGATCTACGCGTTGGCAATGAAGCTAGAGTTGATGCGCAACGCGTGGGGACTTATAGACTAGATTTACCTTCAGGCTTTTGTTTAGAACTTAATAATTGTTATTTTGTTTCGTCTTTGACGAGAAATATTATTTCTATCCCTATGTTAGACATTGAGGGGGTTTCCTCACATATTACCAATGGAAACTATGTTTTATCTTATGAAGGTTTTATTTGTGGAAATGCTCCGCTTGTGGATGGATTGTATGTTCTAAACTGTAGCCATGAAATTTTCAATAGACAAAATAAAAGAGCTAAAATAAGTAATCAAAGAAATCCCACCTACTTATGGCATTGCAGACTTGGTCACATCAATGAATCAAGGATAGCAAGATTGAGGAAATTAAATTTCTTAGAACCATTTGACTTAGAGTCATATGGTGATTGTGAATCTTGCTTAAGAGGAAAGATGACAACTAAATCACTTTACGGGAAAAGTGCGTGCGAAGAGGTGCTTGAGTTAGTCCATACCGATGTATGTGGGCCTTTTCAACTCAAGCTAAGGAGACTTTCTTTATTTCATCACTTTTCAGACGATTTCTCAAGGTTTGGGCATGTGTATCTTATGAAACATAAGTCCAAGCTTTTGAGAAATTCATGAGTACAAGTCGAAGTAGAAGCAACTTGAAACAAGTATTAAAACTCTTGATCAGATCGAGGAGGTGAGTACTTAAGTAAAGAATTTCTAGATTACTTGAAGCTTCATGGAGTCCATTCGAATGGACACCTCTAACGCCACAAATGAATGGTGTTCTTTGAGAGGAGAAATCGTACCTTATTAGATATGGTTAGATCCATGATGAGCTTCTCAGCTCTACCAACATACCTATGGGGATATGCATTGCAAAGCTCAGTATACATTTTGAATAGAGTTCCATCAAAGTCAGTTGAGAAAACTCCATATGAGATATGGAATGGCAAGAAGCCATCACTTAAGACACATGCGACCCTGGGGGTGCCCTGCATATGTAAAGAAGTTGCTCACTGACAAATTGGAATCTAAAAGTGAGAAGGATTATTTTGTAGGGTATCCTAAGGAAACAAGAGGGTACTACTTCTATCTTCCTGAGCAACATAAAGTAATTGTTTCCAGAAATGCAACTTTCCTTGAAGAAGACTATGTCTACAAGGAACAGAGTTGCAACAAGATAGAACTTGAAGAAATTCAAGAAGTACAAAATAATGTAGAGAATGACCCCTTGTCAAATAACCTAGACAAGGATTCAGTGGGAGTATTTGATGATGATTGTGTACTTAGAGTACGCCCTTCAGCCAGTGGGAGTGTTGTGAGGATCTGCGAAATGCAAGACCCTCATGCACAACCAATGGTAGATGACACAATAGTTGTGCATCATCCTATTCAAAATGATATTCCTGAAAGTTCTCAAGGTGGTGGATTGTCCAACACACAAACATCTTCTCAAAATCAAAATACAGCAAACACTGAAACGCAGAATGTTCAACTCCGTAGGACCACTAGGACTCATCGTGCACCTGAAAGACTTAATCTTCTTGTTGAAACACATAATGAGATAGATATTCCTGATGATGATGAGCCTACTACCTACAGCGAAGCACTGTTAGACATTGATTCACAGAGATGGCAAGAAGCCATGAAATCCGAAATGGAGTCTATGTACATAAACCAAGTATGGAACTTGGTTGACTTGCCAACAGGGGTTAGACCCATAGGATGCAAATAAGTCTTCAAGAATAAGATTGATGCATATGGCAAAATACAGACTTATAAAGCAAGATTGGTGGCTAAAGGTTATAATCAACGGCCTGGGGTCGATTATGATGAAACCTTTTCGCCTGTTGCAAAGATTAAGTCCATTCGGATTTTGCTTGCAATAGCTGCATACTATGATTATCATATTTGGAAAATGGATGTTAAAACTGTCTTCCTCAATGATAATCTAATTGAGGAGGTGTATATGATACAGCCAGAGGGTTTTACATCTCAGACTCAACCCAAAGCAGTATGCAAACTACAAAAGTCCATTTATGGACTTAAGCAAGCCTCAAGGAGTTGAAATATTTGCTTTGACAAAGTAGTCAAATCGTTTGACATTGTTAGAAGCGAAGATGATCCATGTGTTTATAGTAAACACACAGATGAGAGTATTGTCTTCATTGTCATATATGTAGATGACATATTGATAATGAGAGATAATAATACTCTCATGCAATCAGTTAAGGAATTGTTATCCAGTACCTTCATGATGAATGACTTAAGTGAAGCCTGCCAAATTCTTGGAATTAGGATCTACAAGAGATAGACTTAGTAGATTGTTGGGGCTGTCACAATCTGTATACATAGACAAAGTGCTAAGACATCTCTCTATGGAGAACTTGAACGCATGAAAAGAATCTCATATGCCTCAGCTATAGGATAAATCATGTATGTCATGGCCTGTATAAGACCAGATGAGGCCTGTGCACTTAGTATGACAACACTGTTAATTCGACAACTTAAACCGAGTACATTGCTTAATCGAAAGCTTATAAAGAAGTCGTTACGATATCTGAGTTCTTGAAGGAACTAAGGGTTGTTCCAAGTGCCAGATGTGCAATAACGATTTATTGTGACAACACTGGTGCGATTGCGCAAGCTAAGGAACCAAGATCAACAAACAAAAACAAATATGTACAAAAGGAATACCACATACTTAGAGTGGTGGTAGAGACTGAAGAAATAAAGATAGATTATATTCCCACAGATGAAAATCTAGCAGACCCATTTACTAAACCATTAAGCTTAGTCAAGCATAATGGTCATTTCGAAAACATGGGCATTAGATACATTGGTGATTGACTCTAGGCCAAGTGGGAGATTGAAAGCATGTATGTCCTAGAAACAATCATTTTAGGAGCAGATGTACTTGAACACATTCATATTATTAATAAGATTAATATATATTTGGCATTTGCAATTATTGAATTATTATTTGATTGTTTATATTATTCATTAATGTGCATCCCTTGAACTTACATTGTCATTAATAGTGTGAGATATTAATGATAAAGTATGGTTCTTAAAATAGCCTAGACTAATGATCATTGAGAATGAGATATCAATGATATGTTATAAGTCGACATGTGGTCTGCATCACATTCTTAGAGAATGTAGTATATCTCACTTACTGCTAGCAATAGTTGCTAGTGATGGACACATGTATACTCTTAGAGGAGTATTGGCATACCCTGCTGATAAGCTATTTGTTATACATGTCTAGAGTATTATCAGCATGTGGGAGATAGAGGTCCTTAGACTTGAGGTCAATATCGCCTTGTTTACGGAGCAATGCACTTTAATCTTGTCCTAAGCTCAAATGCCTTATAGGTTGAGACGCGACTTGTATTGGGTACATTACGAAGTAGATTGAAGGTGGTAGTTGAGCCAAGAATAGGATTCATTCCTCGATTGGAATTTCGAGAGAACACTCAGCTTCTCAGAGATGTTAGGTCGACCAAGTCATTGGCCAATGCAAGAGACATATCTAGGATAAGGTCTAGTTGTCGACTAATATATATGAGATAAAAGTGATCAAGTCATTTGGATAGACACTTGGCAAATCTTAGGCTTGATCGAGTGTGTCGCGAATGAAAGGAATTATCATCTCACATAGAGGTCTGTTTACTTGAGTCTTGTAAACGTACTTCATATATTGGGTCCGTCACCGGCGCCGTCTAGGAGTTCCGTGTGAACCTTGATTTGATCAAGTGCCAATGTGTGAAGGCCTAAAGGGTCACACTAAGTCGATTGTCTTTTCGGTCTAAGGGTATATTGAGAGAATGTAAAATATCGGATTTTGAATCAAGATATTTTATTTTATAATAAATTATGGGATAATTTTCATTTGATGAAAATTAATTAATTAAGTTAAAATTAAATCTTGAATTTAATTAGAACTAAAACGTGAAGAAAATAAATAGAGGAGCATGTGATGGGCGATTCGTAGCCATGCAATTTGGATTTGGGCAGTCTTGGCTTTGATCCAAATCTGATTTGGTTTAGGGTTTCCTCCACTATATATTTGGCACTTAACCCATAATTTCAATAGAACTGATTTTCCACTTTCTGAACTCAGAGTTCAGGAAATAAAATTCTCTCAAACCTCTGCCAAGATTTCCTAGCTTTCTTGGGCAAATGAATATACCGAAGCAAGGCTTGCACCCGGTTTGACAATCGCGTGCGCACCTTTTAGTAGAGACTGCATTAAAAGCATAAACTGTAAGTTTTTCTTTCAGGTCTTTGCAGATTTGAATTATCGCATAATCATACCAGAAACGTTTGTTGGAGCAAGTAAATTTACTCAAAATTTTAAACTTCCGTTGTGCCTTACTTGTGTGTTTTACACCCAACAAAACCCTACACTTGACTGAGCGAACCACAGACATGACATAATATATGTAACATGACTGAGCAGAATTATAAATTATTTAAATGAGGAAAATCTGAATAAGTCTCATATCTATAATACTGAAGTTGTTCCCAAAACATAACGCATATCCACAATGGCTAAAGACAATATCTGATAATCTGTCATGATATAGTTAGCCTTCACGGGGGTTGGCTAGTACACTAATGAACCTATTACATCCAATTAGGGGTGCACAAAGGGTTAAAACCGGACCGGACCGAGGACCGAACAGTAAGATTATCCGGACCGAAGACCGGACCGAATTTCTCGGTCCGGTCCGGGTCATTCGATCGGTCGGGTTTTCGGACGAATGGACGGGTGATCCCCACCCCGATCCCCTAGCCCCCAGCCAACCCCACGGCCGGACCCCACTCGCGGCCCCGCCCGGCCGGACGTATTGACATATGAAATATAGGTTGTAAATTGATCAAACTTTATACGGTCATAACTTTGCGCTCGGACGTCCGTTTTACCTAAAAAAAAATTTGATTTCGCGTATTTTTTCGAGACGAATAATCCCATGCTTCACCGGATTTCTCCAAAAACGTCCATATTTCCCCTCAATTTCTCTTTTCCCCCAAATCGTTACGTTTTTTCCATTTTCAAATCTAAATATCTCGCGATGTACAATAGATTTAAACGTAAAAATTTCGTGGCACCGCGTCCGAGAATGTCAATTTCAGTATTGGTAATTCAATTTTAAAAAAAACCGGGCCCCGGAACCCGACCCGGAATTATATAATATTATATATTAGAAATTTAGAAAATTAAGAATTATATATATTAGGAATTTAGAAAATTATAAATTATATATATTATATATATTAGGAATTATATATATTATAAAAAATAAAAATAAAAAATAAAAAATTCGGTCCGGACCGAAAAATCGGACCGACCCTGGACCGGACCGGACCGGACCGGACCGAAAACCGAATTCTGAAAAAACAGGGACCGAAGACCGGATCGAATTTCTCGGTCCGATTCGGTCCGGTCCGAACAGGTTCGGTCCGGTCCGATTTTTCGGTCCGGACCGAATTTTGTGCAACCCTACATCCAATCATACCAATAATACAATACCAAAAATTTCCATACCTAAATGTAATTATTTTTTCAAACCTGTCATTATGAACCCCATGCAAAACCCTAAACCTATATCTACTATTGTATTAAAGAAGGTCAGATATCGGGTATATGTTGGATGTAGAAGGAAGTCGATCAAATGGAAGTGTTGGAAAATTTAAAACATGCAGTTATTGGCAAATTGTCTTATAGTTGGCTGGAGATGGAGGAACATAGAAAAATCATTCCTGAGCAATGTGGGATTAAGGGAGATTGTCAAATTGGACTGTCTAAGAACAAACATGTATTAATCAAATTATCTCTCATAGAGGACTTTAGTAGTATTTTTTCAAAGAGTGCATACTATTTCCAATTGAGAGATGGTTGTCCATATCAAATACGCCCTTTGATTTATGATACTAGGTTAAATATTGATGAAGAAATGTAAATGGAAATATCTTGGATCTTTTTTTCCAATTTGATGCCAACATTTTATGTGATGGGGTATTTGTATTCACTCGCATCCGATGTTGGGACACCCTTACATTTGGACCTAGATACTATTAATCATACTAGACCTAGTTGTGCTGGTGGATTTATTATCTGGTTTGCCAAAATAGTTTGATTTGGAAATTCAAGATAAAGCTACTCATGAAGTTAGAGTTGAGAAAGTGAAGATTCACTATGACTATCCTCCTAAATATTGTAGTGAGTGTAGATTGCAAGGTTATAGTGAACAAGAATGCTGAAGAATAAAGAGAAAATCATTTTTGCTATCCTTTTCTTAAAAAACATATTTGTCTTTTTAAATGGAACTATACCACTTTAGAAGCCTGAAAAGATTTTAAAATAAAAGATCAAGTAATCAATATAGTTGGACTAAATGTGGAGTTCTACTCAAATTCGCATTTGAGTGTTCTTAGTCCAAAATCTAAATTGATTAAACATCTCTTACATACTATTTTTGGCGGAAGATTTTAATTCTTTGTTTTAAATAAAACTCTGATTATTGAACACATGAAATGACAAATATTTTTTGCGGATTTAAAACACTTAAGCAATTTTATCATTTTTGAAAGCATGCTATAAAACCCGTAGGTCAACCGTATTACACGGATCCTTAATATCGGGGTGCTAATACCTTCCAGGGGGATCATCAGAGCCCTTACATTGACTCTTGTTTAGATAGGATTTTTCAAACGAATTTGAATAAACCCTTTCACACTGGTTTTCATGATTTACTTATAAATTAGGTGACGACTCTAAAAAACACATTATCTATTCAGACCACCATCCAAACTCTTATTATCTCTTCATGCGCTAACCCGTATAAAAAAAGCAAACCGTAACAAATGGCGACTTGCTGGCGATAAACCTAGGTTCTAACCATAATGATTCCAATACAATATGTTTTAAACGATATGAATTGCTTATGTGTTTAAATACCCTCAATTAAAGTTGTCATTCATGCACTTTTACTTCCGCCAAATGGCATGCACACACACTTGCATCAGTGTACAAAGGTGATTATGCGGATTTTGCAATCACCCTCCAGTATAAAACCAAAAACCTTTCTTTGGACCACGTTGAAGACGGAGTTGGTACACGGTCATTCCAACAGTCGACAACAGTTCACCCTATGTTGTCCGCTCTGGTTCCTAAGTCATTCGTTAAACCACTCTAGTACAACTAGGATAAACTGATAAAGTAAAACAAAATCCATACTGAACTACCGCATGCTGACCTACACAGGTTCAGGTATCTCAGACCTACCTGGACCTGACAGGCTGACTACCTCATGTCTTGATGGTCTATGACCCGAAGACACCGCATCCAACTATGTGAAAAATTAAAGGATGTACATGCTGTTATACGAACCATTTACTCTCGGGACTGACATTTTCTATACCCCGTTCCCCTATTATGTATCCCCATTCGATATTCATAGATTTTGTATAAATCTAAGCCAAACGAAATGTCGTAATTACATCTGCTCCTTCAAACGATAGACTTACCTTTGGTTGAAAAAGGTCACATATATGCTAGGACACAATATATATTGTTTACGTGCTATATAATCTGCTCTTCCATGCCTATTTTAATTTATGCATATAAAGACATTTGTTTTTCTTTAAACACGAGTGGTCCATTATTCGGTTCCAAAATCTTAGAATGTCGTCAAACGCATCCCAAAGTAAGTCGTTAAACCTTATGCCAAAGTCCAAAATTCCAAGTCTTCCTGAAGCATCGTCCGGTCATCATCTAATTATCATTGGCCACATTGCATCCCAATGGTTGTTAGAGTCGTATCCCTTAGGTCCTCAAAACCCTGCGTCAAAATCCACTTTCTAGTTTTATTAGAAAAAGTGTCGGGTCATCGTCCAATCCATGTAGACCACGTAGTTTCTAAAAATTCGCATTCAATTGTGCTAGGGTCGCAACCATTGGGTCCTCAAAACCTTCAAAGTCTTTAGGATAATAGCCAGTGATCCCAAGTTACCGTTGACCACTTCGTTCCTAAAAATCATTTTACCACGTCCAAACGACTGCTAGGGTTACACCTTACCCTCTCCAAGTTGTCTAGAAGAAATAGTCGGGTCATCGACTAATGCTTATTGACCATGTCGTCCTTAAAATTCATTGTCACAACCGATGATTGCCGAAGTCACACTTATCATCAATTGTTTTAGTAACACTCAATTAGTTTAGAGTCAATCACAATCCGATAATTAGAGTTCCAATGTCAGTCGGATGGTCAAAATCATGTCCATTTAGTTCACTCCTTAGGTCGTCTTTGAAAGTTTTCCACTTCAGCCAAATTTTGGACTATTATATTTCAAGCAACACAAATGTTACATGCCTAATTTATTATGATAAATGGACTAACACGTTTAACTTTTGAGTTGTTCTTTTTCTTTTGATTGACACTTAGGGACCACCAAAGGGTTTATGTTACGAAACATAAGTCATGATCTTTTCTAGTCCATCCAGGCGCTACGCTATCTGGATCTTACAAAATTCAAGTCATGATCTTTTCTAGCCCATCCAGGCGCCACACTATCATGAACCAAAAACCAAGTCATGATATTTTCTCACCCATCCATGCGCTACACTATCATGATATTAAAACAACTCAAGTCACGACCTTTTTATAGGCCACCCATGCGCTACGCTAAAATGTCTAACATCCAAAAAATAATAGTTGTCATTTATTCAGATGTTATCATTCTTCGCCCGCCCTCCCTTTTAAAAATTGATGTGCTACTATGCCAGTTTTGATTTTTGAACTACGTCAGACCTGATTCTTATTCCCCCAAGATACAAAGGCAATCATATATAAGGGTACCATCTTCCCACTATTCCAAAGCACGAATCCTGGTGAGGAACCGAGGCACGTTTTGAATCAGTATTCAAATCTTCCCACTGTTTCAAACCACGAATCCCGGTGAGGAATTGGGGCACATTTTGAATCAATATTCAAATCTTCATATCTTTCCACTATTTCAAACCACGAACCCCAGAGAGGAACTAAGATATGTTTTGAATCAGTATTCAAATCTTCTCACTGTTTCAAACCATGAATACCGGTGAGGAACTGAGGCTTGTTTTGAATCAATATTCAAATATTCCCACTGTTTCAAACCACAAACCCCGATGAGAAACTGGGGCACACTTTGAATCAGTATTCAAATCATCAATTATTCCCACTATTGCAAACCACGAATCCTGGTAAGGAACTGGGGCACGTTTTTGAATCAGTATTCAAATCTTCAAATCTTCCCACTATTTCAAATCATGAACCACTGTGAGAAACTGGGGCATATTTTGAATCAGTATTCAAATATTCAAATCTTTTCATTCATTTAAACCACAAACCCTCGGTGAGGAATGAGGCATATTTTGAATCAGTATTCAAATCTTCATTCTACCCACGAACACCCAGTGAGGAACTGAGGCACCTTTTGAATCATTATTCAAATCTTAATTCATCTCACTGTTTTAAACAATTAACCCCTAATGAGGAACTGGGGATCATTATTCTTTTCACTATTTCAAACTACAGACCTTGGTAAGGAACTGGGGCATTTTTTGAATATGTTTTCAAATCTTCGTTCTCCCCACTGTTTCAAACAATGAACCCCTGGTATGGAACTGGGGTATATTTTGAATCAGTATTCAAATCTTCATTCTCCCTAGTATTTCAAACTATAAACACCCAGTGAGGAATTGGGAAAAAGTTTGAATAAGATCACAAATCTTAATTCTTCCCACTGTTTAAACAAGGCCGCAGTGAGGAACTAGGGCACATTTTTGACCCAGTCTTTAAATTTTCATTCTTCCACTTCTTTAAATTATGCACTCTCATAGCGGATATGGGGCATGTATTTGAATTAGTTGAACTATTCAAACCTTTTAATCTTCAACCGTAAACATTTTGACTTAAGTACCCTAGGACCGAAAACCAGGGTAACTTGTTCAAAATGCCCAACCACTTTTCTATCCTCAATCAAACAAACAACTTCTTCCTTTGATGAGAATCCAAAAAAAAATGGGATAGTAAGTTACCCAATCAAATGAACAATTTCTTCCATTGATGGGAATCCAAAAAATGGGAACGTGCATTACATGACGTCCCTAAATCGTCTATTTGGCCCTCGACCCACTCAACCCTTATCCCAGAGATCATATTCCTGTTACCATTAGTCAATCATGACACATTCGATGAGATCAACATGAGTCACTCACTTTTATCCTAAAGAAACTTTTTTTGAGCGCAAGGAGAAGAAAGCTACAAGGCGATGAGCCCCAAGTTGACGTCAAGTCATCAACATTGATCAAATAAGTTATTAGGCCTGCCATGGCCTCAGCTTGATAAGACAAAATGGCTTGACCTCTAACTCCACCTTTAATTATATCCCTTTCACTTCATTATGTTTACTAATACTTGTTCATAAAATATTACAGGTGATGACATTATGTAAAGCTGAGCTTAGGAATCAAGATTATGAGGTTTTGAATCGATTTTCACACCTTAATCTATATAATCCATAATGACTTCATCACTAACCTCTGCGTTATCTTATACTTCATTTTTTATCATAACCATGTTATGATTGTACTAACAATTACAGGGGAATCTCATAGGAAGTATGCCTCAACACTGCCAAACACTGGCACATCAAGAATAAAGGATGAACGACATCACTTGGCCAAACATGATCATCATAGAGTAGTCAGAACAGATATTGAGTCTTCAAGGACGATCGATAAAATTAAACAAAAAGCCTATTCAATGGCACAAACCGAACAATGGTATTTTTTAACTCTTTTTCAATTATAATAACTACTTTGTCATTGCCATTGGCTACTCTAATAGATTTGGTTTGAAGTTTTGCAGAGACAACTTCAAGTCATCGATGACTCCCCTCGACCCCCAATCGGGACAACTTGCTGAAGAGGAGTACCAAGCTCTCCCATAGAAATAGGAAATCTACAAAGTATGGTCAAGGATCGTCAAAACCGAAGGAAAGTAAAGCCTACTTCTACAATGAGAGAACGATGCTCAAACGGTTTCGTATATGTCGTTAACTTCTAAAAAGCTCCTTTAAGATTATTTTGACTAAAGTCATTGAAAAAGTGACCACATAGCTACTAATCATCTTCATTGAGTACATGTGAGTGTCATAAGATTGAAGGGCATCAGAATAATGATCTTTCTCAGCATCAAAAGAAAATGAGACAATCGAGCCGAGAGGGCTACAAAAAGGACAAAGCTCCACAAGGGCGACATAATCGAGCCAAGAGGGCTGCAAAAGGACAAAGAACCAAAAAGGCGAAACAATCGATCCAAAAGGGCTATATATGAACGAAGCACCACAAAGGCGACACGATCGAGCCAAAAATGCTATAAAAAGGACAAAGCGCCACAAGGGTGTCACAATCGAGCCAAAAGAGCTATATATAAATGAAGTGCCACAAGGGTGACATGATCAATACAAAAGGGCTATGAAAAAGATATAGCACCACAAGGGCGACATAATTGAGCAAAAGGGGCTATATATGAATAGAGCGCCAAAAGGTAGCACAATCGAGCAAAAGGGCCACAAAATAGACAAAGCGCTACAAGGGCGGCACAATCGAGCCGAGAGGGCTATATATGAACAAGAGCATCAAAAGGTAGCGCAATCGAGCCAAAAAGGACACAAAACTGACAAAGCATCATAAGGGCAACATAAACAGAGCCAAGAGGGTTGTACGGATGAATACATAATAATTAGACCGAGAGGGTCGCATCCAACGAAAGCACTAAACGGTTATCTGATCAAGAGGTTCACAGCCGACAAAAAGATAAAAGAAACAACAATCGGACTGAGAGGCTCACATCCTACAAAAAGGACAAAGAAGAAGAAATCTAGCCATAAGAGTCACGTAAAGAGTCAAACGATATAAAACCAGTTGAAGGGGTCACAGTCTTCATCTTCAAATCAGAGTGATGTAATTCTAGTCGAAAGGCTACAATATTTACTCCAAGAGTTAGAATGATGTAAATTCGGTCAGAAGGTCGCAGTATTCGTTCCTAAGGTCTGAAAAGCCACAATATTCAATAACATGCGAGTAATCTACTCAGAAAATCATTCATACAATACATCGAGAGGGTCATACATAAATACCAAGATGGTCATCCTATAAAGAAATTAAGAGGGCTACAAAGAACGCCGAAGAGTCATTCTACAAAGCCGAGAGGGTCAGACAAAGAGGCCGAGAAGGCTACGAAGAATGCTGAGAGGGCTATTCATACAAACAGTGCTGATAAGGTTAGGGATGTTACCGAGCCAAACTATTCGACACGAGTGAAAAATTCGGCTCGAAAAAGCTCGATTTGCGTTCGATTCGCCCTATCAAATATAGGGTCGAACCCTATTTTGTGATTCGACCCGAATCGAGCCGAATATTCGGCTCGATTCCGCCCGCCCATATATATATAAAACCCTAAACTTTTATTTCATTTTCAGCCTTTTCTTTGCTGCGTTCTTGTCGTTCCTCTTCTTTCTCATTTGCAACTTTTCTCGACACCTTGGAAGCCTCATGTTACAAACCCCCCAACGTCACCGATTCTTCATTCATCATCAAAGTCTATGTCAAATATGGATTTCCTCATCCTCCCCCCCTCCCCAAGCCCAACATCATCGTCGATTTCGAATTTTTCAGACTTGCAAGGTATGTAATAAAACTTTTGTTTTAAACTTTTAGGGTTTTCGATATTGATATTGATATTAGTTACTAATTGTTGTGTTTTCGATTTTGAAAGTCGATTATTACATTATGAGTTTGAATTAGGGTTTTGTATTTGTTTTCGGTAATTAGGGTTTTGTATTTGTTTTCGGTAATTAGAATTTTCAATTCTTAGGGTTCAATTGTTGATGCATGTAACTTTAATTAGGGTTTTGTATTTGTTTTATTTTAATTCAATTTCATTTTAATTAAATAATTACATTTTCACTTTCATAAATCTAATAAATGACTTTCTCTTTTGTTGATTCATCAGATACTCCCCAGTTTAATAATTATGATGATGACTTGGGGTTGGGGTTTGAGATCACAGTGTCTGACAATGATGAAGATGAATAGGCAGGAGGATTGAGTATGCTTGCTTTGTTAAAGTCAATTGAGGATAATCTAAATGAGGCCCAAGGGGTATCCGTACAACAACAACAGTCTCAAACTGTTGAACTTGAAGTTGAATGTGGTGTTGGAGATTGTTTACGTACTCCTGAACCATCAAACAGATCAAATGTCTGGAATCACACGGATCCAATTACAATGCATTCTGGTGAAAAGAAGAACAAATGCAGACATTGCAATAAATTACTGTCAGTTCAAGCCAAAGGCACTACTTCTCCCTTACTGAGGCATTTGAATGAAGTCTGTCCTTTCAGGCACAAGCATTTTCCAAAACAAATCCATGGAACAAACTCAGCTTTCTGGTGTTGTTATTTCTGAGGGGGAAAGTTCTGTTCAAACTTTTGTGTTTAGCTTTGATAAAGTCAAAACACTAGCTGCTCATATGGTTTTGGCTCATGAGTACCCCTTTAGTATTGTTGAACATAGAGTCTTTAATGAATTCTTGGAGGCTTATACTCCTTACTACAAAAAGATTAGTAGATGTATGGTTAGAAAAGAATGTTTTACTGTGTTTGAGAAAGAAATGGAGAGATTAAAAGGGCTTTTAGCCAAAGTAAGTAGAGTTAGTTTGACAACTGATTGCTGGTGGTCAGGTGTTCAAAGAATAGGCTATATGGTAGTCACATGTCATTTCATTGATAGAAATTGGACTTTACAGAAGAGAGTACTCTCCTTTGTAAATGTTCCTCCACCACACAATGGAAATGCTTTGGCCAAAGAAGTTCATAGAGTGTGTAATGTTTATGAGATTAGTGATAAAATCTACTCTGTTACTGTTGACAATGTCTCTACCAATGATGTTTGTATTTCAATTCTACAAAAAGATCACAATAAACACTCAAATCTTGTTTTGGATGGGAAATTGTTCCATGTTAGATGTTGTGACCATATTATAAATCTGTTAGTGAGGGATGTGTTGAAAGAGATAGAGTCCATTGTTGAGGTTGTTAGGGAAAGAGTCAAATATCTATTTGGATCAGAGAACAGACTTGGTTCTTTCAATGAAAATAGATTGAATCTGAAACTGCCCCCAAATAAATTAGTATTAGATAATAACACTAGATGGAATTTCACTTATGATATGCTATCTACTGCTTAAAATTACAAAGAGTGTTTCACTAAATATGGGGGGGATGATGAATCTTTTGAGAGATATGTACCAAGTGATGCAGAATAGGCACAAGTTCATGAAGTTTGTGAATTCCTTGAGATTTTTCTTGATGTTACAAATTTGATAAGTGGAAGTAATTATCCAACAGTTAACTTATTTTTGTTGGAGTTAAGTAGAATCAAAGAATTGATCAATGCTCATTTGGATGTTACAAGTAAAAAGCATATGCAAAATATGGCTAGGAGAATGACCCTTAAGTTTGATAAATATTGGGAAGAGTGTGATAACCTGTTATTCTTTGGCTCAATTTTAGATCCTAGATATAAGAAAGGAATGATCACCTATGCCTATACATCCATGTATCCTGATGATTACCAAAAAAGAATTGAAATGGTTGAGAAACAGTTTACTAATATGTATGAACAATATGTTCAAATATATGGTGATCCTAAGGGGAAAGGGGCAGAATCATATAGTTTATATATGAAACAACCTCCCTCCTCAACTGTTGGAAAAAGAAAATTTGATGATTTCATGATGAAGATGCAATCTAAAGGGAAGGAAAAAAATGATTTGAAAATATATCTTGATGAAATTTATTTTCCAAATGTTGGCAATTTTGATGTCTTGGCTTGGTGGAAAGGAAATGAGGGGAAATATAGTGTTCTTTCTAAGATAATTATGGACATCTTATCAATCCCTATCACTACGGTAGCTTCTAAGTCTACTTTTAGTGCTGGAGGGAGAGTTATTGATAAGAAGAGAGCCTCAATGAGAAGAGACATTATTGAAGTGTTACTTTGTGGTGGTGACTGGATCAAAGAGGCTTATGGAATTAGGAGTCTTAAGGAGGTAAAATCTCTAATTCTTTATGCTTTAATTTTTTATTTAATCTTGTAAGTTGTAACTATTTAATGTTTGTTAACTATTTTTCTCTGATTTCAGGGTAATGATGATCCAGTGGAGTTGGAATATGAAATGAAAGACCCTACTGCAGTTCCTGATAATTCAGTTTTGCACTTTTGCTGTTCTGATTTAAATGTTGCCTATGTTGCCTGATATTCTGGTAACTCAGTTCTGGTAATTCAGGTTTGGTAATTTAGTTCTGGTTTGAATATGAAATGAAAGACCTCATGTTTTGAATGTTACCTGTATATGTAGGCCACTCAATATATTTCCAAAACTGACCTGATTCCCAAAACTAGGGATATGTAGGCCACTCAATATATTTCCACCTACAACTACCCGAATAACCATACCAACCACATTGATAACCCTACTGAGTTCCATCATTGGACCTCACTGTTTCAGTATATTTCCACCACCTTGACACCGCCAAACCACCAAGTCCTGATCATAAACATCACCCTCAATACACCAGTGACACCCCTACAAAACGCCTTAACCCAACTCTTTCTAAATCTACCCAAAACAGCCATCAAACACCACCCTATCAGGCCTAGCGAGAATCCGAGAACCTCCTTTTGAGTCTTGTTGTTGGGTCAATCCAAATATACCCAAAACACGGCCCACTTACCCATTAACACCCCTCATTACTTACATCATAAACCGTAGCCTACCTCAAAGACGAGCGGGAGCGCGACCAAATCAAGTCTCAAATACAGCCTTACACTTCGTTCTTGCCTCGCAATAATTGAAATCTATTTATGTGTATTACATAGTTAATAATAACCTTAACACAAAAAAAGCAAGACTTAAAATACCCATCCCGGGCCTATGCCACCAAGACTCAAACTTTAATACAAAAACCCCAAGATTACATATTCGACAATCAAATCCTTAAATTAATTGGAAACATATTCACATTTGATTCCTCAATTGGACAATAATCAAAAACCTCAATTTGAAACCCTAAAAATCATCCCCAATTGAAAACATGCTTCTATAGCAAATTAAGAGTTGTAACATGATATTCTAACATAATTCAATCCCAATTCATGATATTAACATTATTAAATCCATAAACCCCCATTAAAATCAACCATACAACTCTCTTAGTCTCACCAAAAGCATAACTCATCTTCCCTGACTTACATAATATGTTAAACCTCCATTAAAATGACTTATTATTAGCCGATTTCCAATTGCTAATGCAAGTGTATATATCGTTACAAATAATATAGTCTGGTAAGACCGAATATCGTCCACAGATCGAGGAATGCAATTCAATCGAGGAATGCAATCCGTCAAACACTGGTTTCTATTTACCGAACATCTATTCTAGGTTATCTATTTGGCAGACGATGGTTGATTTGGGTTTTTATCTAACACTACTAGAGTAATTGCAAGAATTAAACTAAATTACTTTGGTTTAATCAGTTATGATGGAAATAGGGCTTCCAATACCCTCGAATATCCACTTTTTTCAATCCTTAATGCAACAAGAATGACTTCTTCTTCTATGTTAAGATAGCAGGTTAACTAGACTCTCTTATATTCTGGTTATGATATATAATCACTCAACCCCAGTGCATAAACCTTCTATATTTCTATGATAGGTTTTACCACATAGGAGGATTAAGAACAATAACCTATAATGCTACACAAGTATCGGGGTACTTTCGTCCGCGATTTTAACCTATGTCTATTCAATTACAGCATATCCAAATCTCTCCTCTCGGTTCTTGATTCAAAATCATATAGATTATGATAATTAGTGATCAGTTAACTATCAAACATTCATACCAATATTGAATAAATCTTAATCAAGTGAATAAGAAATCAAACTAATGCATTAATTCATGAATAAGAGTTTCAAGCGATTCAATAGGAAAACCCTAATAAATTGTTTAGCTCCTAGCCATAGACATGCTAAGAATTAATACAATTCCAAACATGAACTGAATTAAAATAGAGAAAAAAAGAAAAATACTTAGAACTAATGTCTCCAATTGTAGCCTCCAAGGTTGTGATATGTCGTCTCTTCTCTCCAAAGTAGAATGTAGAATTATGTACAAGCTATCAGATAATGAGCAGGGTTTTAGGGTTTTATACTTGAAAAAACGTGTGTTTCAGACCCTTTTAACCCTCTGAAATTCGGCCCAAAAATCAGAAATCTCGCATCGGCGCTGCAGGCTGGCGCCACGGCGTTGAAACTCCTGCGAAAAAATCAGACAATGCAGGACATTTAGCGTCGCGGCGCCTGTGGCGTCTTCGGGCATTTTTTCGGTTTTGTGTCCTTTTTCCGTTCGGACTTCGTCAGATTTCTTTTATGCTTCCCGGGACTTCTTAGGCTTCATTTCTTGGCCCTTTTAGTATGAAATTCCATCTCAATTATGTTCATTTCATCTTCTTTTTGCCATTTCTCCATTTAGGACCGCTGTGACTCAAAAGAAATAAAAATGACCCTAACACGATACTAATTTCAACTAAAATGGGAAAAACACTAACTAAAAATGACTCAAAAAGTGTATATAAAATATGCCTAACAAACCCTCAAACTTAACATTTACTCGCCCTCGAGTAAAACACTAAACAAAAAATAAAAATGAAAACAAAATCAAATAAAAGACTCAATAAAATGGATCAAATAGTTATAGCAATGCTCTTTCAAAATCATGGATGAAAGATGAGATAATATGTTAGAACATATATAACATGAATAATTAGCAATTTAGAATTTCAAGTTAGATATTCCGCAAATTCACTTGGATCATAGTCATTCTCCCCTTCAAGTATTTATCATAAAATTAAACTAATTTTAATAACACCGCAAAATAATTTTATAATAATAATACGCAATAATCCCTCCCCTTCAAGTATTTATCATAAAATTAAACTAATTTTAATAACACCGCAAAATAATTTTATAATAATAATACGCAATAATAAAATATTAATACATGCATAAATAAACAATTTAATAATGGCGTCGCATTTATAAAAGATTAAGCAATCCTTAAATATCATATACACATTTGTCATTCTTAATAATACTCAAAACAATTTTATAAATAACTTAAACCCCATTTTATTTCCCATTAAACCAAAATAATACACTCAAACTACTTCCCAAACCCAATTTCACCATTTGTTTTCGTCCAAAAACTCCCCTAGCCCAAAACATTACATCAGCCCACCAGCCCTTTATTAACTACCCGCAACCTGCGGCCCGAAGAATATCCAGCAGCCCAGAACCTCTATCCCTAAATCTATACAACCCTTTACCCAATACAAAAACAAAAATAAAACATATACACCCTAACAAACACCTTCACGTCGCCGCCACGCCCACCGCTGTTCACGCCGGATATTCGGCCGAGAAATCTGGCTCCTCTGTCATCTCCCTTTCTATATCACCTTCCCTTTTCAAATCATTCAAAAATCTCCCAAAATACCATCCAAAATCGCGTCAAACTTACCATAATCAAAAGGCGAAATCGTCTTCAAAATACGCTGAAAATCGTGTCCCTGCACCCATAAATCGTAAATGGTACCAAATATCCTTCAAATCAACCCCAAAAATCGTCATAAGAACTTACCTAAATTGGAGCCCCAAATCTTGACTTTATAAATGGGTCAATTTATACATGAAAAGGCATCGAGAATCAATCTAAAAAACTCAGAAAAAGAAATCGAAAAAAGGTGGTCACGCAGTAAGAATAAAAATTGAGCAAACCCTTTCTTCTTGACAATATCAGTCACGAATCAGCACACATTCTCAAAGCATAAACCTCGTTCTTCTCCATCGCATAAGCAAGCCTTCCGAGTGAATCGACGAGTCGAAACGCCGCCTCAGTTTGCTACCCAAAAAAGGTAAACTCGTCGCCTTCCCAACTTTCTGTCTGATTTGCATTTTATGTCATGTATGATGCTTGAGGGATATGTCAGTATAATGTGGTTTGTCATTTATGTATGTTGAACTAATGTGAAGCATGTTCGGATGAATTCGTGAATGTTGTAATGCCCTTTAACTATATTTACAAATTTGGAAATGGTTTATTCGTATTCGTGACGGGTATGAGAGAACCTGTGTAATTATAAATATGAACACCTGCTTTGTAGTTGCTTTCTATGTCTAGTTAGTAAAAATTCCATATCACTCAAATCGTGTTTAAAGTTGATCTGGTACCTGTCTGTGTCGTTACTGTTTTCTCTGGTTATGGATATCAAATGATGGTAAAGTCTTAGTTTTGGAACCTCTGTCAGTATGTCTATGAGCTTGTGGTCTCTAAATGGTGAGTCCTGAGTCATCTGTCATGAATTGTGCATACGTTTACTCCTTTCCATTCTTGGTCTTAATTTGCCTCATATCTCAAAAGCTCTTAAACTGGTCATTTGCCTGCATCGCTGTAGAAGAGCTAAGAATCCTCTAAATAAGACCTACTTAAGATTCTATGTGTCATGTAAGTTATCTCAGGAAATATCTATGTCAAGTTCTTGCATCTATTTGAATTAATTGACACCAAGATATGTCATAATCTGTCTACACTCCCCTGTTCTGTTCCTTCCAGGAATGTTATTAGGCCTACCTCCATTTAATATATATCTCTGTTATTTCCTTATCTTCTTCCTAAATTAAGAATTCACCAAATAAATTATTGTTGGGGGTTGCTTATTTGTTTCGAGTCGTTACAGTTGTTCACTGGTTCACATATATGTTAAGTTTATATGAATGTATCATTGTTACTTGCATTATTATTATTTGATAGATATATATAGTATATACTAATCCTTATCTTTTCTTATCTTTCGCATGAAATGCATTGGAGCAACGAAAAGTCTCTATACGAGACTCATCACGAGCTACAACATACAAAGACCCACATCAATGTGCATCTCTCTATTCGCATCAGAAATTCAATGTCACCGTCATGCCTTCGATTCCTCTTTTGATTTCCTACCTCGCCCCATTCATGTGTTGTAATTATTTGTCACGACCCGACCTCGAGCCCGCGACTGGTGCCTTACCCCGGGCACCCTAGTGATAATACATCAGAGAAAATCAGCGGAAATAAAAACTCATAGACATGAAACAATATGAAATAAGAAACAGGCTAACCAAAACGGTCACATTTACGATATATATATATATATATATATATATATATATATATATATATATATATATATATATATATAAACTCAAACGATTACATCTTTTACAAGCCCAACTCACAACAGTACTACAGACCTCTAAGAATTTTTATAACAACTATGACGGGACAGGGCCCCGTCATACCCCTGAATATACAAGAACCTACAATCTCAGGGAATCATACCAAAAGATAAGCCTCCGGAGAAACGGAGCTTCCCAATACGCAGAACCGTGATCCTAAGGGCGAGGATCAACAACTGGTGTACCTCTACCGCATTTAACGCAAAGACTCAAGGAGGTCGATAACAGGCCAAGTATGTGAAATCAAAATATCAGAATGAAGTCATAACAGTCTATATAAAACAGGAGACATATATGATAACCAATTACAATACACAATATATAAGCAGTCATGTCAAGTCAGGGACTCACGCCCTCAAAGTCATCACTCAAATATAACCATGGGTCTCACGCCCACATTATCAATCATGCCCGTGGAATTTCTTCCTCACTGCCGACAGTCTATGATATAACAACACCAAGGAGTACACATGAACACGAGTCCCACTGCGGTCATAAGAACCGTGACGGCAAGTACGAAGGCATAGCTACCAGATCCACCCTGCATCATCAACTGACCGGGGCAAGTACGAAAGCCAGCTACCAGAACCTACCGTACCAACAATACTATATAACTGTATCACGAAGATGACCGGGGCAAGTACGATAGCCTCTACTAGATCCACCCTGCATCACGTCGCAAACCGGGGCAAGTACGTAAGCTAACTACCAGATCCACCCTGCATCACGAAACTTCGTCCTAAAGCGACCGGCAAGTACGAAGCCAACTACTGTAACCACCGCATCAAGAACGGCCGGGCAAGTACGAGGGCTAGCTACCAGATCCACCCTGCATCAGTAAACCTCATGGAGAGTTAGTCCATGGAATAACACTATCAACAGGGAACGAACCCTCATCATGGCCGCATACCCGTAGACTATCCATCGAGTCAGTATGCCAAAAATGATCAAAAATAACATGACCGACCCTCCATCGAGAGACGCGGTAGCATAAGGATACAATACTTGCACAACAAGGCTATCACACGCAAACATAGGCAAGTTACTCACACTCAAGGTACTTTCATTTTATGCCAAAAATCCGGGTTTTAACCCCAAAGTACTACGTACTTTCATTCTTTCAAAAAGACCTCTTTTTACGTAAAAGCCACACGATACTAATACTCGTAGTATCAAAGCACATTTTCTTTTCCACCCAAATTACTACACCTTCAGAAAATCTTTACAATGTCTTTAAAATTAAGTATACTTTTAAAAACCCAAGTAACTCATTCTTTTCGAAACAAGTAACCCATACTTTTAAATCAAGTTACTTCTTCCTTTCCGAAATCAAGTCGTTTATAAGTCAAGTCTCTTATCTTTCAAAATCGAGTCGTTTAGCTTTCAAAACCAAATCAAGACAATACCATGCCTTCCTTTTAAACAAAACACTTCTCCTTTCAAAGGTCAAGTAACAATATACTTCTCAAAATAGTTTAAGCCTCATTACTTCTTAAAAATATCAAGTTACCGTTTTAAATCCAATGATAAAACCATTCTTTCGTTTTCATAAAGTCGTTATAACTAACTTCCCATAAAGTTGTTATGACACTTTACATTTTAAACCAACCAAGGACAACTACTCACATTTCCGAAATCAAGATAACTTTATTCTTTTAAAGACCAAGTACCCATTACTCACGAATGAGGTTTCACAACTTTTTAACACAATTCAAGTTCTTAACATTTCATATCAAGTCACTTAACATTTAGAATCAAGTCAAGGACAAAAAAGGAAATCCAACTCCTTTAACACACGTGCGTCTACCGCAATATATATTTCATAAATAATCATGCTCAAGAGAATATGAAGAATCACATACATCTTCGGCTTAATCCACTAGCCAAGTCAAGTATGCCGCGCGTAGAATATCCACCTATAATAATCAAACACGTCTATCAACGTCTAGACTTCTTCGTAGAACATTCTAAGTATAAGGTTCCTTATTCTACGGAAAATTGGGCAACACCTCCCCTGTATCTACCTACCTCACCTTTTTCAAGGCCCAATATCAATAGCCAACATGCCACATTTAAGGCACAGTAATATAACAACTCAAGCGGATTACACGCCTAACTGGACGTGTAAAATTCTGCCCCACAATATACTAAACAATCCATTTCTTTTCAACCTTCTATCCACATACCATATACTCAATTATAAACTACTACAACATGTAATATCCAATTACAATAGAAGGACAAAGATCATTACCTCGATAAGCCCAAAATTATCCAATGATTAAAAGTCGATCCTTAGGAATCTTAGCTCTAATTCCTTACGTTCCAATCCGCTACAAGCAACCCTTAGAAGTTTCTAACCAACTTCTCTTCAAGATTTAACTCCAAAAAGTGAAGAACACTTAGGTTCCAACACCACCAACTTTCGGCCAAGGGGTATATTTAAGGCTAGGGGTGTGAAATCTTTTCTAACACTTGGTTCACAATTTTCCTAACACCTTAAGGAAGAACACTTAAAAGTTTAATGATTTTTGGACAACTTTTGGTCAAGGGGGGAGGGCCATTGCCGAGAGCATCATCAAAGGGGAGGGAGTATTTTTGTCTTGAAATATAATTCAAGTGTGGGATGAAGAAGTATTGCAACAAGGGGGTATTTATAAGAAAACCAATGGCTAGGATCAAAACAAATGTGTGGTAGAGATTGGGGACAAGTGTGTGTAGGTCCCACAAGCCACTTGTCCCACAAAAGACTTAGACACATGGCTTGCCACATGTCTACACATTTCGGCCAAGGCCACATGGCACACACATTTCGGCCATATGCCACCTAAGGGGGTGACACGTGTCGCCCTCCTATTCGTCCAAAATATTTCATCTCCCGAAAATATCCATAATGTCCAAAATCTCGAAAACAAAGTGGGCCCCACAAAATCGTAAATTTTCCCCGTGGGCCCCACGTGACCAAATATGGAAATAAAATTCCATAATTCTATTATATTCCCAGAAGTCCGAATACCAAATCTGGGAATCCAATTCCCATTTACGAACCTTTTTCCTTCACAAAGTCCGGAAAATTTTCCGTCGGAAAATTAAATCTTTCTTCCTTTCCAATCTTAATGTCGTATTCTCGTACGTACGTCCTCACATACATACCCTGGAGCTACGAGGTGTAACATTCTTCCCCCCTTAGAAACATTCGTCCCGAATGTTCCTTCTAAGTCTCCAAACATACATGCGCCGGTATAGTCTTCACTACTATACTTACGAAACCAATTATGCCACACATGGCCATAATATAACACATGCGCAAAACTCAAATCCAACCCAACGAGGAATCACCTCTAAAGCATATAACAACACTATTAGCTCTCACCCATGGTCTAAAGGATACTCTCTTCACATCTTCTCTTCACAAAAATGATCACTTCCATTCTCTTAACACATGTTCGCTTCTTTTCTTACTCGTCGTACCCTCCTCGTATACCCGAACTCTTTCTAGTATACGTACCACATTTCCGTCATTGCTTCAGTTTTCAAAATCTTGGGGTTACTACCTCCAACTTGGTCATTACTAGCTTTAATTTCCTTTAAGGCCATTCTCGGCCTTCACGACCCGATTCTGGTCGAACGCGTCCACGAACTCGTACGATGGTTACCTAAACTTGGGCCTTGCACCCTCGTGACCCTAACACCTAGCGGGACCACCTCAAACTGACCCCACCTCATTCCGGGCTGCGGGTTGACCCGCAATCTGGCCTCAACCCGACCCATTTCATACCAAACTCTTGTTCCCGGTCCGGAACAATCTCACTATTCAAGTCACGAAAACCTAGTGGTCTTCTTAGCTTAATTACCCACTTTCATTTCATACCACTCATAGAATTACCACACTAATATACCCCACGTATACTATGTACCTCGACAAAGATCACCTGTAAAGTCTTTTACTCAAGACGGCCTTGCATCTAAGGTCTCCACGGTTATCACAATTCTAGGGCTCACAATCTCCATGCACCCAAACCTACCTTTCCTTCTAACTAGGTGTCTTAAACACAATTTACACAATGTTATCCGAACATAATACTTAACATATAATCATCATAACAACACGTACTAGTCTCTAGAGGGTTAAAGATATACCTGTAACTATTGCTCCATTTTCCCTTCATCACTCTAATCATAATCCTGCCCTGCAGGGCGTATAGCTAGAGAAGGTGATGAACCAGCCACTGATCCCGAAGGCTGAGTCTCTACATCCGCGCTACCTCTGGTCGGACAATCATTCGCAAAATGGCCCTGTCGGCCGCAAGTATAACAATCTCCCAAACTAGCACGACACTCCCCATAATGGGTTCTACCACATCGACTACACCGAGGTAGAGGTGGCTTCCTCAGACTAACACCCCTACTCCCCCGAAAACCTGAACCTCGAGCCCGACCGCCTCCGAATACTCGACGCCCCGAAATCGCGGAGGACCACTCAGATCGGGCGGAGGCGCATAACTAGACTGCTGCTGAGACGGCCTGTCTCCAGAGTTACCAAAAGACCCTGCTGTCTTGGCCCTCTTATGCTGATTTCGGTCATTCCGTCTACCTCTACGTTCCTCAGTCTGCTGCGCATAAGCCTGCATGCGGGCAATGTCTATGCCCGACTGAAGAGCTACACCCGTGCAACCCTCCGCTAAATAATCATCGAGCCCTATGACATAGCGGTGCACTCTATCCTCCATGTCTGCCACTAAAGCGGGGACATACCGAGCCAACGAGTCAAACTCTACATTGTACTCCCGAACCGTCCGCCCGTTCTGCCTCAACATCATAAATCTATCTGCCCGATCTCTCATCATCTGCGAAGGCAAGAAGTGTGTAAGAAATGCCTCTGAGAACTCGTCCCAACCAGCTGGAAGTGCATGCTCCCCCCGGGTCAGTTCCCATGAATCAAACCAGTCGACTACAGTATCACGCAGCCGATGTGAACCCAATACCACCGACTCTGTCTCTGAGGCCTTGATCACCATCATGATCCGCTGTAACTGTCGAATAAACTCCTGAGGATCTTCCTCAGTTCTCGATCCATAGAACTCTGGTGGACTGCAACTCAAGAAGTCCCGAAGTCTCAAACTATCGGATCTAGGGTGAACCATCGCATCGCCGAACCACCGGCCCCGCTCGTTCTCATATTTCGCCACGATCCTAGCTAGTAACTGGGACATCTCTTTGTAACCCATATCCTCGGCTCCTGGTCGTGGAACTGGAGGCTTAGATATCATGGCCTCAGTAGAAACTGCTGCCGCTGCGCTAAACTCTGCTGGGGCTAGCGGCGTCGCAGAACTCTCCGTATGAAGTATCACCTCAGGTAATGACTGGGCCTGTGCCCTCGTAACCCTCTGTGCTCTATTCGCAGCTCTCTCTGCTAACTTGCCCTTCTAGGCCCTGGTTGCCTTGCGTAGAGGCATAACTGGCACATAAGAATACGTCAGAGGGAGTCCAACATTATAACACAACTCTAAGGCACGATCTCAGTGTGAGAAGAATGGAAACCAATCCTAAATATCTTGCAGCCTCCTGATTATAGGTGTGGTGCACAACACGCCGATAATCAAGACTCTACTAGATACAGTCTGTAGACACTTTTCGAGGACTAACTGCTCTGATACCACTTTTGTCACGACCCGACCTCGAGCCCGCGACTGGTGCCTTACCCCGGGCACCCTAGTGATAATACATCAGAGAAAATCAGCGGAAATAAAAACTCATAGACAAGAAACAATATGAAACAAGAAACAGGCTAACCAAAACGGTCACCTTTCTGTATATATATATAAACCTGAACAGTTACATCCTTTACAAGCCCAACTCACAACAGTACTACAGACCTCTAAGAGTTTTTATAACAATTATGATGGGACAGGGCCCCGCCATACCCCTGAATATACAAGAACCTACAATCTCAGGGAATCATACAAAAAGATAAGCCTCCGGAGAAACGGAGCTTCCCAATACGCAGAACCGTGATCCTAAGAGCGAGGATCAACAACTGGTGTACCTCTACCTGCAGCATGAACGCAGCCCCCCGAAGGAGGTCAGTACAACAGGTACCAAGTATGTGAAACTGAAAATACTGGAATGAAATCATAACAGTCTATATAAAACAGGGACATATATGATAACCAACTACAGTACACAATATATAAGCAGTCATGTCAAGTCAGGGACTCACGCCCTCAAAGTCATCACTCAAATATAACCATGGGTCTCACGCCCACAATATCAATCATGCCCGTGGAATTCCTTCCTCACTGCCGGCAGTCTATGATATAACAACACCAAGGAGTACACATGAACACCAGGTCCCACCTGTGTCATAAGAACCGTACGGGGCAAGTACGAAGGCATAGCTACGGATCCACCTGCATCATCAATCGATCGGCAAGTACGAAAGCCAGCTTCCAGAACCTACCGTACCAACAATACTATATAACTGTATCACGAAGCTGACCGGGGCAAATACGATAGCCACTACCAGATCCACCCTGCATCACGTCGCTGACCGGGGCAAGTACGTAAGCTAACTACCAGATCCACCCTGCATCACGAAACTTCGGCCTAAAATCAAAATCACACGGCCGACCGGGGCAAGACGATAGCCTCTACCAGATCCACTCGCATCACGCCGACCGGCAAGACGTAAGCTAACTACCGATCTACCTGCGATCACGAAACCGCCCTAAACCGACCGGCAAGTACGAAAGCCAACTACTGTAACCACCGCATCAAGAACGGCCGGCAAGTACGAGGGCTAGCTACCAGATCCACCCTGCATCAGTAAACCTCATGGAGAGCTAGTCCATGGAATAACACTATCAACAGGGAACGAACCCTCATCATGGCCGCATACCCGTGGACCATCCATCGATTCAGTATGCCAAAAATGATCAAAAATAACATGACCGACCCTCCATCGAGAGACGTGGTAGCATAAGGATACACTACTTGCACAACAAGGCTATCACACGCAAACATAGGCAAGTTACTCACACTCAAGGTACATTCATATTATGCCAAAAATCCGGGTTTTAACCCCAAAGTACTACGTACTTTCATTCTTTCAAAAAGACCTACTTTTACGTAAAAGCCACACGATACTAATACTCGTAGTATCAAAGCACGTTTTCTCTTCCACCCAAATTACTACACCTTCAGAAAATCTTTACAAGGCCTTTAAAATCAAGTATACTTTTAAAAACCCAAGTAACTCATTCTTTTCGAAACAAGTAACCCATACTTTTAAATCAAGTTACTTCTCCTTTTCCGAAATCAAGTCGTTTATAAGTCAAGTCTCTTATCTTTCAAAATCGAGTCGTTTAGCTTTCAAAACCAAATCAAGACAATACCATGCCTTCCTTTTAAACAAAACACTTCTCCTTTCAAAGGTCAAGTAACAATATACTTCTCAAAATAGTTTAAGCCTCATTACTTCTTAAAAATATCAAGTTACCGTTTTAAATCCAATGATAAAACCATTCTTTCGTTTTCATAAAGTCGTTATAACTAACTTCCCATAAAGTTGTTATAACACTTTACATTTTAAACCAACCTGTTACACCCCGTAGTTTCAGAGTATGTATACGAAGACGTTCGTACGAGAATACGACACAAAAATTGGAAAGGAAGAAAGATGTGATTTTTCGACGGAAAAGTTTCCGAATTTTGTGAAGGAAAAAGGTTCGTTAATGGGAATTGGATTCCCAGATTTGGTATTCGGACTTTTTGGAATATTTGAGAATTATGGAATTTTATTTCCGGAATTGGTCACGTGGGGCCCACGGGGAAAAAATTACGGTTTTGTGGGGCCCACTTTAATTTCGGATTTTTTTTGGCATTACGGATATTTACGGGAGATGAAATATTTTGGACGAGTAGGGGGGCGACACGTGTCACCCCCATGTGGCCATGATTGGCCGATTGGTGGGACATGTGGGACGTTTTTTGGTGGACAAGAGGCAAGCCACTTGTCCCATTTTTGTGGTGGACACATGTCTCAATGTTGTGGTGGACATTTGGTTGGAAGAACTCACACACACTTGTCCCTAATCCTCACCTTACACTTGCTTTGATCCTAGCCATTGGTTGGCCTATAAATACCCCTTATGTTGCAAGACTTCTTCATCACTTACTAAATATTTCTAAGTCACAAAAATACTCCCCCTTGTTGAGGTTCTCGTCCCACACCCCCCCCCCCTCTTGTGAAAGAATTTCTTCAAGTATTGTTGTTATTCCAAATACCTTAGCCTAAATCCCTTGTTGTATTCCAAAGTTATCCCAACATAAGAGCCCGGAAATACTACTTTATTTCAATAGTCGTAAAACGAAACCCTAGGAAAATCTTCATAGATGGATGAAGTGTTAAGAGAAGTTGTTTAGAAACTTCTAAGGGTTGCTTGGAGCGGGTTGGAGCGTAAGGAAGTGGAGCTAAACGTTGCTCAGGATCGACTTTTAAATCTTGGATAATTTTGGGCTTATCGAGGTAATGATCTTTATCCCCCTATTGTAATTGGAGATTACATGTTGTAGTAATGTATAATTGAGTATATGATTTATGGAAGGATGATTAAAAAGAATTGAATCAGATTTACATTGATCAGATTTATGAGACTTGTAGTATTATTGTGGCGAATTGTACACGTCCGGTTAGACGTGTAATCCCCTCTGAGTTGTCGGCTGGGTAGCGGGCCTTGATAGTGGAGGTTATTTATGTGGTTACGGGAGGGGGAGGTGCTGCCGAATTTTCCGTAGAATATGGAACCTTGTTCTTAGAAATGTTCTACGAAGAGATCTAGAAGTTAATAGACGTTTTATGGCCATTATAGTCAAGATTACGAGTAGCGTATTCTACTTGAAGGGTGGAAAAGGCTAGCAGGGTTATTGTACTTTGGAGCATTTTGCTAATTGTCGATAATCGTCGCGAGGTATGTGAACCTCTTCCTATCCTTTCTAGCATGATTGTTGTGAAATATATATAGTGCGGTAGACGCACGTGTGTTTAAAGGGATTTGATTTTCCTTTTGTGTCCTTGACTTGATTCCAAAGTTAAGTGACTTGTTATGAAATATTAAGGACTTGAATTATGTTAAAAAGTTATAAAACCTCATTCATGAGTAATGGGTGTGTGTTCTTTTAAAGAATAAAGTTATCTTGATTTCGAAAATGAGAATAGTTGTCCTTGGTTGGTTTAAAACATAAAGTGTTATAATAGCTTTATGAGAAGTTATTTATAACGACTTTATGAAAACAAAATAATGGTTTTATCATTGGATTTAAAATGATAACTTGACTTTAAAAAGAAAAAGTGTCTTTGTTTTAAAGGAAGGCATGCTTTTGTCTTAAGATTGGTTTAAAAAGAAGGTATGGAAATTGTTTTGGTTTACTTAAAAAGATAGTTGCTCTATTTTGATACTACGGGTATCGTGTGACTTTTGTGAAAGAAATGGATCTTTTTAAAAGAATTATAGTATGTAGTACTTCAGGGTTAAAAACCCGGATTTGTTGACATGAAATAAAAGTACCTTGTGTGAGTAACTTGCCTATGATTTGCCTGTGATAGCCTTGTAATACTTCTTGTCGGTTTGATAAAGTGAACATGTTATGATGCTACGTGTGTTAGTATCTTGTGATGTTGTGTAAGGGGGTTATTCTTGTTGTGCTTACGTTGTTTAACGATAAGCCCGCCAGATCGGTATTATATCACATACCCCCCTGACTTGTTATGTTGTCGCGGGTTAGCTACCCCCGATGCGAGGAATACCTCATGCAGGTCCATGTGACCTATGCGGAGCTGCGGGAGTTCCAGGACAGGATGATCACTCCGGGTGTGTTACGCCGATGCGAGGAATACCTCATGCGGTCCATGTGTGGCCATGCGGACTTCGGGGGTCCAGGTTGATGTCGCGGGTTAGCTACCCCCGATGCGAGGAGTACCTCATGCGGGCCTATGTGGCCTATGCGAGTCAGGTGAGTTCTGTGGTTAGACACGCACAATGATACTGAGGGCGAGTGGCCCAGCTTCGATCATTTGGCGGTCTAGAAAGACCTCGTGATACAGTTTTATAGCATTATTGGTACGGTGGGTTCTAGTAGTCGGTTATGCCTTCATACTTACCCCGTACGGTTTTATTATGACACAGGTGGGACCTGGTTTTCGTGTGTATTCCTTGGTGTTTTTATATCATGGACTGCCGGCAGTGAGGAAGGAATTCCACGGGCATGATTGATATTGTGGGCATGAGACCCATGGTTATATTTGAGTGATGACTTGAGGGCGTGAGTCCCTGACTTGACATGACTGCTTACATATTGTGTATCGTAAATTGGTTATCATATATGTCTTCTGTTTTATATAGACTATTATGATTTCATTTACAGTATTTTCAGTTTCACATACTTGGTACCTGTTGTACTGACCTCCTTCGGGGGGCTGCGTTCATGCCGCAGGTAGAGGTACACCAGTTGTTGATCCTCGCTCATAGGATCACAGTTCAGCGTTTTGGGAAGCTTCGTTTCTCCGGAGGCTTATCTTTGGTATAGTCCCCTGTCGTTGTAGGTACTTACATTCAGGGGTATGGCGGGGCCCTGTCCCGTCATTGTTGTTATAACATTCTTAGAGGTCTGTAGTACTGTTGTGGGCAGGGTTTGTAAATGATGTAACTGTTCAAGTTTTATTTATATATACAGAAAGGTAACCGTTTTGGTTAGCCTGTTCTTCTTATTGTATATCTTGTTTCATGTTTAAGTTTTTATTTCCGCTGATTTTCTCTGATGTTGTATCACGAGGGTGCCCGGGGTAAGGCACCGCCACGCCGGCTCAGTCGTGACAAAAGTGGTATCGAGCGATTAATCCTCGGAAAGTGTCTGCACCGTATCTAGTAGAGTCTTGATTATCGGCGTGTTGTGCACCACACCTATAATCGTGAGGTGCAGGATATTTAGGATTGGTTTCCATTCTTCTCACTCGAGATCGTGCCTTAGAGCCGTGATAAGTTGGACTCCTCGCGTATTCGTATGTACCGATTATGCCTCTGCGCAAGGCAACGAGCCCGAAGGGCAAGGCGCAGAGGAGTCGCGAGTAGAATACAGAGGTTACCGTGGCTCGTGCCCGTCTTTATCTAAGGTGGTACAGATAGGGGTTCTGCGACGCCGCTAGCCCCGTGAGAGTTTAGAGAAGTAGCGGAGCTACGAGACCACGATACGAAGTCTTCGCCCACGACCAGAGCCGAGGATATGAGTTACAAGGAGATGACCCGATTACTAGCCAGCTTGTGGCTAGGAATGAGGATGACGAGAGTCGGAGGTTCCGAGTACGATGAGTTCACCCTAGATCCGATAGTTGAGATTTCGGACTTCTTGAGTTGCATCCACCGAGTTCTATGGATTGGGAACCGAGGAAGATCCTCGTGGAGTTTATTCGACGATTCTGAATGGATCATGAAAGTGATCAAGACCTCAGAGGCATTTCTTACACACTTTTTGCCCTCGCAGATGAGGAGAGCTCGGACAGATAGATTTATGATGTTGAGGCAGAACGGGCGGACGGTTCGGGAATACAGTATCCAGTTTGACTCATTGGCTCGTTATGTCCACGATGTAGTGGCAGACATGGAGGGTAGAGTGCACCGATAGGTCACAGGACTTGACGATTATCTAGCAGAGAGTTGTACAGGAGTAGTTCTTCAGCCGGGCATGGACATTGCCCGCGTCTGAGCTTATCGCGTGACCGGCGAAACGTAGAGATCGGCGGATTAACCAAGATCGCGAAGAGGGCGAGCAGCGAGGTCCTTTGGTAACTTTCGAGGCGGACCTTACCGGCCAGATGGTTATGCGCCTCGCCCGATGAGTGGTCCTCCGAGCTTGAGCGTTCGGGGTATACAGGAGTTGGTCAGAGCTCCAGGGTTTCTGGTTCACAGATTTACCTAGGTTCTAGCCAGCCAGATTCAGTTTTTCCTCAAGTGTTCACTATGTGGTAGGCGTCATTCCGGGAAATGTCGTCTTTTTACTAATGCTTGTTTTACCAGCGGCCGTCAGGGCCATGTGAGAAGAGAATGTCCTAGTAGGAGGGATACAGGTGGGATGACTTAGCCTACAGTCGATTCTTGGATTCAGTGGTTCGGAGAGGAAGGGGTGTTAGCCAGAGGAGGCCACCCCCACCTAGGTATGGCCGTTGTGGTAAGTGTTCTTATGGGGAGTGTCGTACTACTTCGACAGCTTGTTATGCTTGCGGACAGCGGGGCCATTTTGCGAGAAATTGTCCGACCAGAGGTGGCGCGGATGTTACGACTCAGCCTTCGGGATCGGTGGCTGGTTCATCACCTTCTATAGTTATGCGCCCAACAGAACGGGATTTGGATTAGAGCGACAAAAGGAAAGTGAAGCGATGAGTTCTGATGTTATACCCGTAGTTGCGTGGTATGTATGTGAGGACGTGCGTCTGCAGTCTGTGAAATTTTGAAAAGAAAGAAAGATGTGAGTTTTCACGGAAAAGTTTAGGTTATTTGTGAAGAAAAGGTTCGTTAATGGGAATTGGATTCCCAGTTTGGTATTTGGACTTCATAGATTATATTAGAATTTTGAGATTTTATTTTGGAAATGGTCATGTGGGGCCACGGGAGAAATTCTGGTTTTGTGGGGCCGCTTTGTTTTGAGATTTCCATTAAATTGGATATTTTCGGAAGACGAAATATTCGGCGAATCGGGGCGACACGTGTCACCCCATGTGGCACCCTGGCGATTTTACATTTGTGCACAACACCGGTTGAGTCGTTTTTCGGCGAAACGTTTACGTAACTGCGAAGGAAAATTCGGCTATGTCGTTTTGTATTTTTGCGGATTTTTCCGAGAGACGAAACATTCGGACCAACGGGAGGGTGGCGTGTGTCACCTCACAATGAAGATGTGGGGCGTGACGGCGGTGAGGCAAGTTGGGCTTGATATTTGTGTAGATATTTGTGAGGGTTTTAAGGAGTAGGGTCTAGGGTGCACTTGGCTTGATCTTGGCCTTACACTTGCCTTGCACATGGCTTGATCTTGGCCATTGGTTGGCCTTTGGTTTTGCTATAAATACCACCCTTCTGTTGATGAACTCTTCATCCACAAATGAAACCTTCCAAGCCTAAAATCCCTCCCTCCTCTAGTGTTGAGTTCGTCCAACTCATCCCCCCCCTCTTTTGAGAGTCTTGGCCGAGGGCCTCCTCCCTCCCCCTTTGTGGTGTCTTGGCCGTGGGGTACCCCCCCCCCCTAGCCGAGTTGTTTTCGGATAATACCCCTTGTTGTGGTATATAAATACTCCCCTAGTATTGTTATAATGCCCAAAATACCTTAGCCTTGTACCTTGTAGTATTCCAAAGATAACTCTTTCGTGAAGTCGGAAATACTACCTTTTGTCCTTTTTAGTCTCAAACCAAAACCACAAGGAAATCTTCATAGTTGGTTGAAGTATTTGAGTAGAAGTTAGTTAGAACTTCTAAGGGTTGTTTGGAGTGGTTTGGAGCGCGAATTGGAGCTAAACCTTGCTCAGGATCGACATTATAACTTGGATAATTTTGGGCTTATCGAGGTAATTATCTTGTCCCTCTATTGTAATTGGAAATTACATGTTTGTTAGGATATATAGTTGAAGTATACTATATATGGAGCTATACTTAGTATTCGGCAATGTCTTTTGACTTAAGCCTGAAGAATAAAGAACTGAACTGAACTGTATTTACATAGGACTGTATTGCAGTAGACTTGTGTAGAATTGTACACGTCCGGTTAGACGTGTAAACCCCCCCCCTGGTTGGCTTGGTAGCCGGCCTCGATAGAGGAGGAGATTTCTTGTTGTTGCGGGGAAGGTCTTTGCCGAATTTTCTATAGAAAGATAGAAACTTATGTTTTGGGGTTAATAGACGTTTGTGACCTTTATAGGTGAAAGTACTAAGAGTAGCGTATTCTACTCGAGGAGTGGAAAGGGCTAGCAAGGTTGTAGTACTTGGAGCATTTTGCTTATTGTCGATAAATCGTCGCGAGGTCTGTGAACCTCTTCCTATCTTTTCTAGCATGATTGTTGTGAACTATGTAGTACGGTGAGCGTCGTGTGCTAAGTGATTTGGTTGGTTTAAAACATAGGGTGTTATAATAGCTTTATGGGAAGTTAGTTATAACGACCTTATGTAAGTGAAAATGGTTTACTGATGTTAGAAGTTAAGAGACTTGATCTTATAAGATAAGAGACTTAACTTATTTGTTTTAATGTGGATGTTTGTGTGAAACCTCATTCGTGAGTAATGAGTACTTGGTTTTAAAGGGATAATGTTTCTTGATTTGGGAATCGTAATGTGTATCGACAGACCACTGCAGCGTTAATAAAAGGAAAATGTATTGAATAATGATGTGTTGTATTAAAACCAGTAGAAACCTCCATCTGCATAGAAGCTAAGATGAGACAAAATGATATTACATTTTCTAGATCATGGTCTTTGTAATAAGATCGTTATAAACAAGAATAAACTACTCACATATATGACATATGTTACTCAATTGTTCTAAAAAGGAATCAAGTGATTAAGTTTGGGAACTATGAAACCATTTGAAAATGAGAAGCTTGAGTAATTGAAACTAGGCAAACTGGAACTTAGGAAAAGAATGTTGTTACTTGATTTTGAAAAGGAAGATGGGTTGGTCATTCTAATACTACGGGTATCGGGTGACTTTTATAAAAGTAATGGATCTCTTTTAAAAAAACTTAACGTATGTAGTACTTTGGGGTTAAAAACCCGGACTTTGGCATAAAATGAAAGTACTTTGAGTTGTGTGAAACTTGCCTATGCTTGTTGTTGTGAAACTTGCCTATGCTTGTGATGATAGCCTTATTGTACAAGCGTTGTGTTTCGTGTTACGCGTCTCTCGATGGAGAATTCGGTTGGTAGTTGAGAACTTACTTGGGCGTCTGCGTGTGGAGAAATTCCGCAATGCGTTCTGTTGATAGTATTATTGTTGTGCATCGCTATGGACATCTTGACCGCGATCGTAGCGCGCGGGTATGCTTCCATTTAGATTACCGCCTTGTTGTTTCCCTTTGGACATACCGACACGATCGTGGCGCGCGGGTATCGTCCATTTGGAATGTTGTCTTATTTTCCCTTTGGACATCGACACGATCGTGGCGCGCGGGTATGCTTCCATTTGGATTCTGTCTTGTTGTTGAGGTCACATGGACATGTCTACACCGATGCAGGTCCGGGGGCATGTGGCCATGGGACCTTGGTATTATTGTTGCATCATGGACATGTCTACCGTCACGGATTAGGGCACGCGGCCCATAATGCGAACGATTGATGTGGTGGGCGTGAGACCCATAGTTATATTGGAGTGATGATTTTATGTTGTGAGCGTAGTTTGGTTATCATACATGTCTCTGCTTTATATAGACTAGTATGATTTCATTCTGATATTATGCTGATTTCACATACTTGGTACTGTTGTCTTGACCTCCTTGAAGTGCGTTCACGCCGCAGTAAGTACATCGATCGTGGATCCTCGCCATAGGATCACGATTCAGTAGCATTTGAAGCTCCGTTTCTCGGAGGCTTATCTTTTAGTAGGTGTTCCACGAGTTGTAGGTTCTTGTACATTCGGGGTATGGCGGGGCCTGTCCGTCATAGTCGTGTATATCTTAGAGTGCAGTAATCTTGTTGTGGGCGGGGTTGTAAAAGGATTAAAGCATTCGTGTTTTATGTATATCTTGAAGGCAAGCTGTTTTGGTTGCTTTGTTTATTTATTATATCTCTTGTTAAATGACTCATGTTTTATGTTCCGCTGATTTTCTCGATGTATGTATCACTAGGGTGCCGGGTAAGGCACGATGCGGGCCGGGCAGTCGTTACAAAAGTGGTATCGAGCGATTAATCCTCGGAAAGTGTCTGACCGTGTCTAGTAGAGTCTTGATTATCGATGTGTTGTGCACCACATCTATAATCGGAGGCTCGAGACATTTAGGATTAGTTTCCATTCTTCTCATTCGAGATCGTGCCTTAGATTTGTGTTGTAAGTTGGACCCCTCGGCGTATCTCGTTTTTACGATTATGCCTCGCAGGCAACAGCGAGCCCGGAAGGGCAAGGCGGCCAGAGTGCGCTAGTGAGATCTGAGAGAGTGCGAGCGCGAGCGAGCGATACGAGGTTGTGCTTGAGACGGCGGGTTTTGTGGCGCGCCGGCCCAAATAGGTTAGAGCGCGGCAATGGCTGCTGAGACATGATACGAGCCTCGGTCCCACGATGCAGGCGAGAGGAGATGGGTTACAAGGAGATGGCCCGATTCTTGGCGAGTCGTGGCAGATATGAGGATAAATGGATCTGGCGATTCGATTCGATAGCACGATGGTTCACCCCGAAGCGAGATAGTTTGAGGCTACGGGACTTTACGAGTTGTAGCCCGCGAGTTTTATGGGTCGAGGCACGAGGATGATCCGAGGAGTTCATCCGGCGATTCTGACCGGATCGCGCGGGTGATCAAGGCTTGAAACCAGTCTGTGACCTTTGGTTCGCGTCATTTGCGTGATACCGCGATCGATTGGTTTGATTCATGGGAGCTTTCCGGGAGAGCATCTGCAAAGCAGTATGGGATGAGTTTTCGGGGCTTTCTCACGCACTTCTTGCCTCCGCAGATGAGGAGGGCACGCGGTAATGATTTTTGTTCTTGAGGCAGAGAGCGCGCCTGTCGGGAGTACAATGTCGAGTTCGATTCTTTGGCTCGATATGTCCTGCGCTAGTTGCAGATATGGAGGATAGGGTGCATCGCCACGTCAGGGCTAGATGATTATATGGTGAGTCTTGTGCGGGTGTTTCTCTTGTAGGGCATGGACATTGCCCGCACGCAGCTCATGCACTAGGATGTGAGGCACGGAGGGTCGACGGAATGACACTGGATCAGCGAAGAGGGCCGGGGCGGCGAGGTCCTTTGGTGGCTTCGAGGCGGACCGCCTCGTGGCGAGCTAGTTATATACCCCGGTCTGCAGTGGTCCTCCACCGTCTTGAGGCGGTCAGGGCTCGAGGTTCAGATTTTGTGAGCGGGGTGTTAACGGTGAAGCCACCCCACCTCGTTGTGACCATTGTGGTAGACTCCATTTTGGAGAGTGTCGTGCTAGATTGGGAGTTTGTTTTGCATGCGGCCAGCAGGCCATTTGCGAGGAACCGTCGACCAAGGTAGCACGGATGTTACGACTCGGCCTAGGATCGATGGGTGGTTCATCGCCTCTGATTATGCGCCTGCGAGTGGCCTATGATTAGAGTGGAGCGGTAGCCGGGTATATCCTTAACCTCTAGAGTTTTGGTATGCTTGTTATGATGGTCTCATTATTGTGTGCTATGCGAATAGCGTTGTGTTAATTATGAGTTAGAAACATGCTTAGTTGGGAGGATAAGTATGGGGGCATGGTAAGTGTGAATCTTAGGCTATGTCACGACTGAGACCTTAGGGGTAAGGTCGTCTTGAGTTAAAGATTTATTTTTGACCCTTATCGAGTAGTAGTATACGTGGGATTTATTTGTGTGATAAGTCCGTGGGTAGTGTGAGATGGAAGTGGTAGCTTTCGTGATGTGAATTAGTAAGATTGTTAGGATCGGGAACAAGAGTTTAGCGCGTTGGGGGTCGGGTTGAGGACCATTTGCGGGTCAACCGTAACCCGGTTTGGGGTGGGGTCAGTTCTGGGTGGTCCCGCCAGGTGGTAGGGTCACGAGGATGCTAGGCCCAGTTTGTATGATCATCGTATGAGTTCGTGGGCGCGTTCGACGAGCGGTTCGTAAAGGCGGGAATGGCCTTAAGGAAGTTTGAGGTTAGTAAGATGACCAAGTTTGGAGGTAGTGACTCCAGATTTTCGAGGCGGAGTAATGGTGAAGTATGGTGCGTCTTGGGAGAGTTCAAGCGTTCGAGAAGGGCACGACGAGTAAGGAAAGAAGAGGGCGTATGTTATTTATTGGCGGTGTGGCATTGGCAACTTGTTAGAGGAACTTTATCGTTATTCGACTTGAGAAGGAACATTCGGGACGAATGTTTCTAAGGAGGGAGAATGTTATACCGTAGTTGCGGGGTATGTATGTGAGGGCGTGCGTGCGAGTGCGAGAAATTTTGAAAAGAAAGAAAGATGTGAGTTTTCGCGGAAAAGTTTAGGTTATTTGTGAAGAAAAAGGTTCGTTAATGGAATTGGATTCCAGTTTGGTATTTGGACTTCATAGATTATATTAGAATTTTGAGATTTTATTTTGGAAATGGTCATGTGGGCCCACGGGAGAAATTTACGGTTTTGTGGGCCCGCTTTGTTTTGAGATTCCGTAAATTGGATATTTTCGGAAGACGAAATATTCAGGCGAATCGGGGCGACACGTGTCACCCCGTGTGGCACCGGCGATTTTACATTTGTGCACAACACCGGTTGGAGTCGTTTTCGACGAAGCGTTTTCGTAACTTGCGAAGGAAAATTCGGCTATGTCGTTTTGTATTTTTGCGGATTTTTAGAGAGGCGAAACATTCGGACCAACGGGAGGGTGACATGTGTCACCTGCGATGGAAAGTGTGGGCGGCGACTTGGCGGGTGAGGGCAAGTTGGGCTTGATATTTGTGTAGATATTTGTGAGGTTTTAAGGAGTAGGGTCTCGGGTGCCCTTGGCTTGCTGTTGGCGTGACACTTGCCTTGCACCTGGCTTGATCGTGGCCGTTGGTTGGCCTTTGGTTTTGCTATAAATACCCCTTATGTTGATGAACTCTTCATCCACAAATGAAACCTTCCAAGCCTAAAATCCCTCCCTCTCAGTGTTGAGTTCGTCCAACTCATCCCCCCCCTCTTTTGAGTGTCTTGGCGGGCCTCCTCCCTCCCCCTTTGTGGTGTCTTGGCCGTGGGGTACCACTGCCTAGTTGTTTTAGTATAATACCCTTGTTGTGGTATAGAAATACTCCCCTAGTATTGTTATAATGCCCAAAATACCTTAGCCTTGTACCTTGTAGTATTCCAAAGATACCTCTTTACGTAGAGTCCGGAAATACTACCTTTTGTCCTTTTAGTCTCAAACCGAAACCCTAAGGAAATCTTCATAGTTGGTTGAAGTATTTGAGTAGAAGTTGGTTAGAACTTCTAAGGGTTGTTTGGAGTGGTTTGGAGCGCAAGGAGTGGAGCTAAACCTTGCTCAGGATCGACATTATAACTTGGATAATTTTGGGCTTATCGAGGTAATTATCTTGTCCCTCTATTGTAATTGGAAATTACATGTTTGTTAGGATATATAGTTGAAGTATACTATATATGGAGCTATACTTAGTATTCGGCAATGTCTTTTGACTTAAGCCTGAAGAATAAAGAACTGAACTGAACTGTATTTACATAGGACTGTATTGCAGTAGACTTGTGTAGAATTGTACACGTCCAGTTAGACGTGTAAACCCCCCCCCTGGTTGGCTTGGTAGCCGGCCTCGATAGAGGAGGAGATTTACGCTGTTGCGGGAGAGTCTTTGAATTTTCTATAGAAAGATAGAAACTTATGTTTTGGGGTTAATAGACGTTTGTGACCTTTATAGGTGAAAGTACTAAGAGTAGCGTATTCTACTCGAGGAGTGGAAAGGGCTAGCAAGGTTGTAGTACTTGGAGCATTTTGCTTATTGTCGATAAATCGTCGCGAGGTATGTGAACCTCTTCCTATCTTTTCTAGCATGATTGTTGTGAACTATGTAGTACGGTAGACGTCACGTGTGCTAAGTGATTTGGTTGGTTTAAAACATAGGGTGTTATAATAGCTTTATGGGAAGTTAGTTATAACGACCTTATGTAGGTGAAAATGGTTTACTGATGTTAGAAGTTAAGAGACTTGATCTTATAAGATAAGAGACTTAACTTATTTGTTTTAATGTGGATGTTTGTGTGAAACCTCATTCGTGAGTAATGAGTACTTGGTTTTTAAGGGATAATGTTTCTTGATTTGGGAATCAGAATGTGTATCGACAGACCACTGCAGCGTTAATAAAAGGAAAATGTATTGAATAATGATGTGTTGTATTAAAACCAGTAGAAACCTCCATCTGCATAGAAGCTAAGATGAGACAAAATGATATTACATTTTCTAGATCATGGCTGCTGTAATAAGATCGTTATAAACAAGAATAAACTACTCACATATATGACATATGTTACTCAATTGTTCAAAAAAGGAATCAAGTGATTAAGTTTGGGAACTATGAAACCATTTGAAAATGAGAAGCTTGAGTAATTGAAACTAGGCAAACTGGAACTTAGGAAAAGAATGTTGTTACTTGATTTTGAAAAGGAAGATGGGTTGGTCATTCTAATACTACGGGTATCGGGTGACTTTTATAAAAGTAATGGATCTCTTTTAAAAAAAAACTTAACGTATGTAGTACTTTGGGGTTAAAAACCCGGACTTTGGCATAAAATGAAAGTACTTTGAGTTGTGTGAAACTTGCCTATGCTTGTTGTTGTGAAACTTGCCTATGCTTGTGATGATAGCCTTATTGTACAAGCGTTGTGTTTCTGTGTTACCGCGTCTCTCGATGGAGGGTCGGTTGACTGGTTGAGAACTTACTTGGACGTCTTGCGGTGGCGGAGAAATTCCGCAGTGCGTTCTGTTGATAGTATTATTGTTGTGCATCGCTATGGACATATCGACACGATCGTAGCGCTGCGGGTATGCTTCCATTTAGATTACCGCCTTGTTGTTTCCCTTTGGACATACCGACACGATCGTAGCGCACGGGTATCGTCCATTTGGAATGTTGTCTTATTTTCCCTTTGGACATACCGACACGATCGTAAGCGCGCGGGTATGCTTCCATTTGGATTCTTTGTCTTGTTGTTGAGGTCACGTGGACATGTCTACACCGATGCGAGTCGGGGCATGTGGCCATGGGACCTTGGTATTATTGTTGCATCATGGACATGTCTACACCGTCACGATTAGGGGCATGCGGCCGTAATCACGAACTGATTGATGTGGTGGGCGTGAGACCCATAGTTATATTGGAGTGATGAGCATTTTATGTTGTGAGCGTAGTTTGGTTATCATACATGTCTCTGCTTTATATAGACTAGTATGATTTCATTCTGATATTATGCTGTTTCACATACTTGGTACTGTTATCGACCTCGCCCGGGGCTGCGTTCATCTGCAGTAGAATACATCGATCGTGGATCCTCGCTCATAGGATCACGATTCAACAGCATTTGAAGCTCCGTTTCTCGGAGGCTTATCTTTTAGTAGGTGTTCCTGAGTTGTAGGTTCTTGTACATTCGGGGTATGGCGAGCCACTGTCGTCGTAGTCATTAATATATCTTAAGTGCAGTAATCTTGTTGTGGGCAGGGTTGTAAAAGGATTAAACTGTTCAGGTTTTATGTATATACTGAAGGCAACTGTTTTGGTTGGCCTGTTTATTTATTATATCTCTTGTTAAATGACTCATGTTTTATGTTCCGCTGATTTTCTCTGATGTATGTATCACTAGGGTGCCCAGGGTAAGGCACCAGTAACGGGCCCCGGAACGGGTCGTTACATACAGGTTTATTCTTAACCCTCTAGAGACTAGTATGCGTGATATGATGACTTAATGTTAAGTGTTATGTTCGGTTAGCATTGTGTAAGTTGTGATTAGAAAACATGGGTAGTTGAAAAGGGTAAGTTTGAGGCCATGGAGATTGTGAGCCATAGAATACAGATAACCATGGAGGCCTTAGCTGCAAGGCCGTCTTGAGTAAAGGATTGTACGTTTGATCGTTGTCGGGGTACATCGCACACGTGGAGTATATTCAGGTGATAGGGTCACGAGGGTGTTAGGCCCAAGTTTAGGTAACCATCGTACGAGTTCGTGGATGCGTTCGACCAGTAGTCGGGCCGATGAGGTCAGCCCATCTTGTCTTTCAGTCAGGACTGTTTACTCGGCGGAGGGTTATGCGAGATGTTATATATCAGGAAGGTTGTAAGGCTGCACGGGGTTCCTACTTTTATTTTATGACAGGCAGTGGAGCCCAGTTTATGGCTATTTCTTTTTCTGGAGGTCTTACCAGGCGGGGTTAGGAACTCAGGTGAGTCTCAGTATTGCATTCACCTGCCGGGCGGACGAACAACGCGTTTTATCCAGACATTTGAGGATAGGTTACGGGCCGGTGTTTTGATTTCAGGGGTAGCTGTGAGGATTGTTTGCCTCTTGTTGAGTGAGTATTATAATAGCTACCATTTTAGTATTCGGATGGCGCCTTATTAAGCCTTGAATGGGCGGAAGTGTAGGTTGCCGGTCGATTGGTTCGAGGTTGGCAAGGTTCAGATAGTTGGTCCATACTTGATTCAGCAGGATGTGGATAAGGTGAAGCTTATCCAGAAGAGGTTATTAGCAGCTCGGAGTCAACAGAAGTCGTGCGGATAATCGGCGTCGACACTTGGAGTTCAGGTTGACAGTGGGTCTTCTTGAAGGTACCACCCAGGAAGGGTGTGATGAGTTTTGGAAGGCATGGGAAACTTAGCCCGAGGTAGTTTGGGCCTTTTCAGATCGTTTGTAGAATAGGCCAGGTTGCCTATAAGTTAGCACTGCCGTACGACTTAGGAGGCAGTACGTCCGGTCTTCCATGTTGCTATGATTCGGAAGAGTATCGGAGATCCATCCAGAGTGTTCCCAGTTAATGATGACCAAGTTGGAGATGGTAACCCCGAGATTTTTGAAAACTGAAGCAACGACAGAAATGTGGTACGTATAGTAGGAAGAGTTTGAGTGTACGAGGAAGGTACGGCGAGTAAGAAAAGAGGCGTAGATGTGTTAAGAAGATGGAAGTGTCCTTTTTATAAGTAAAGAGGTGAAGAAAGTATCCTTTGGACCATGGGTGGAGCTAATAGTATTGTTATACGCTTTAGAGATGATTCTTCGTTGGCTCGGATGTGCGTTTTGCGCGTATGTTGTATTATGGCCTTGTGTGGCATAATTGGTTTCGTAAGTACAGTAGGGAAGACTATACCGACACAGGTATGTTGTGGAGACTTAGAAGGAACATTCGGGACGAATGTTTCTAAGGGGGGAAGAATGTTACACCCCGTAGTTCCAGAGTATGTATACGAAGACGTTCGTACGAGAATACGACACAAAAATTGGAAAGGAAGAAAGATGTGATTTTTCGACGGAAAAGTTTCCGGATTTTGTGAAGGAAAAAAGGTTCGTTAATGGGAATTGGATTCCCAGATTTGGTATTCGGACTTTTTGGAATATTTGAGAATTATGGAATTTTATTTACGGAATTGGTCACGTGGGGCCCACGGGGAAAAAGTTACGGTTTTGTGGGGCCCACTTTAATTTCGGATTTTTTTTTGGCATTACGGATATTTTCGGGAGATGAAATATTTTGGACGAGTAGGGGGCGACACGTGTCACCCCCATGTGGCCATGATTGGCCGATTGGTGGGACATGTGGGACGTTTTTTGGTGGACAAGTGGCAAGCCACTTGTCCCATTTTTGTGGTGGACACATGTCTCAATGTTGTGGTGGACATTTGGTTGGAAGAACTCACACACACTTGTCCCTAATCCTCACCTTACACTTGCTTTGATCCTAGCCATTGGTTGGCCTATAAATACCCCTTATGTTGCAAGACTTCTTCATCACTTACTAAATATTTCTAAGTCACAAAAATACTCCCCCTTGTTGAGGTTCTTGTCCCACACCCCCCCCCCCTCTTGTGAAAGAATTTCTTTAAGTATTGTTGTTATTCCAAATACCTTAGCCTAAATCCCTTGTTGTATTCCAAAGTTATCCCAACATAAGAGCCCAGAAATACTACTTTATTTCAATAGTCGTAAAACGAAACCCTAGGAAAATCTTCATAGATGGATGAAGTGTTAAGAGAAGTTGTTTAGAAACTTCTAAGGGTTGCTTGGAGCGGGTTGGAGCGTAAGGAAGTGGAGCTAAACGTTGCTCAGGATCGACTTTTAAATCTTGGATAATTTTGGGCTTATCGAGGTAATGATCTTTATCCCCCTATTGTAATTGGAGATTACATGTTGTAGTAATGTATAATTGAGTATATGATTTATGGAAGGATGATTAAAAAGAATTGAACTGTATTTACAGTAGACTTGTAGTATTATTGTGGGGCAGAATTGTACACGTCCGGTTAGACGTGTAATCCCCTCTGAGTTGTCGGCTGGGTAGCGGGCCTTGATAGTGGAGGTTATTTATGTGGTTACGGGAGGGGGAGGTGCTGCCGAATTTTCCGTAGAATATGGAACCTTGTTCTTAGAAATGTTCTACGAAGAGATCTAGAAGTTAATAGACGTTTTATGGCCATTATAGGTTGAAGTACTACGAGTAGCGTATTCTACTTGAAGGGTGGAAAAGGCTAGAAGGGTTATAGTACTTTGGAGCATTTTGCTAATTGTCGATAATCGTCGCGAGGTATGTGAACCTCTTCCTATCCTTTCTAGCATGATTGTTGTGAAATATATATAGTGCGGTAGACGCACGTGTGTTTAAAGGGATTTGATTTTCCTTTTGTGTCCTTGAATTGATTCCAAAGTTAAGTGACTTGTTATGAAATATTAAGGACTTGAATTATGTTTAAAAGTTGTAAAACCTCATTCATGAGTAATGGGTGTGTGTTCTTTTAAAGAATAAAGTTATCTTGATTTCGAAAATGAGAATAGTTGTCCTTGGTTGGTTTAAAACATAAAGTGTTATAATAGCTTTATGAGAAGTTATTTATAACGACTTTATGAAAACAAAATAATGGTTTTAACATTGGATTTAAAATGATAACTTGACTTTAAAAAGAAAAAGTGTCTTTGTTTTAAAGGAAGGCATGCTTTTGTCTTAAGATTGGTTTAAAAAGAAGGTATGGAAATTGTTTTGGTTTACTTAAAAAGATAGTTGCTCTATTTTGATACTACGGGTATCGTGTGACTTTTGTGAAAGAAATGGATCTTTTTAAAAGAATTATAGTATGTAGTACTTCAGGGTTAAAAACCCGGATTTGTTGACATGAAATAAAAGTACCTTGTGTGAGTAACTTGCCTATGATTTGCCTGTGATAGCCTTGTAATACTTCTTGTCGGTTTGATAAAGTGAACATGTTATGATGCTACGTGTGTTAGTATCTTGTGATGTTGTGTAAGGGGGTTATTCTTGTTGTGCTTACGTTGTTTAACGATAAGCCCGTTGTACTGGTATTATATCACATACCCCCCTGACTTGTTATGTTGTCGCGGGTTAGCTACCCCCGATGCGAGGAATACCTCATGCAGGTCCATGTGACCTATGCGGAGCTGCGGGAGTTCCAGGACAGGATGATCACTCCGGTGTATTCTGGCCGTCGAGAATACCTCATGCGGTCCATGTGGCCATGCGGACTTGGGGTCGAGTTGATCTGCGGGTTAGCTACCCCGTCACGAGTACCTCATGCGGGCCTATGTGGCCTATGCGGAGCTGCGGTGAGTTCCAGGGTTAGACGCGCACAATGATACTGAGGGCGAGTGGCCCAGCTTCGATCATTTGGCGGTCTAGAAAGACCTCGTGATACAGTTTTATAGCATTATTGGTACGGTGGGTTCTAGTAGTCGGCTATGCCTTCATACTTACCCCGTACGGTTTTATTATGACACAGGTGGGACCTGGTGTTCGTGTGTATTCCTTGGTGTTTTTATATCATGGACTGCCGGCAGTGAGGAAGGAATTCCACGGGCATGATTGATATTGTGGGCATGAGACCCATGGTTATATTTGAGTGATGACTTAAGGGCGTGAGTCCCTGACTTGACATGACTGCTTACATACTGTGTATCGTAAATTGGTTATCATATATGTCTTCTGTTTTATATAGACTATTATGATTTCATTCTGATATTTTGATTTCACATACTTGGTACTGTTATCGACCTCCTTGGGGCTGCGTTCATGCCGCGTGTAATGCGCGATTGTTGATCCTCATCGTAGGATCACGGTTCAGCGTTTTGGGAAGCCGTTTCTCGGAGGCTTATCTTTGGTATAGTCCGCTGCGTTGTAGGTACTTACATTCGGGGTATGGCGGGAACCTGTCCGTCATTGTTGTTATAACATTCTTAGAAGTGCATGTAATCTTGTTGTAGGCGGGGTTTGTAAATGATGTAACTGTTCAAGTTTTATTTATATATCTGAGAAGGTGCCGTTTTGGTTGCTTTGTTCTTATTGTATATCTTGTTTCATGTTTAAGTTTTTATTTCGCTGATTTTCTCGATGTTGTATCACTAGGGTGCCCGGTAAGACACGATCCGGCGGGTCGGAGTCGTGACAAAAGTAGTATCGAGCGATTAATCCTCGGAAAGTGTCTCTGACCGTATCTAGTAGAGTCTTGATTATCGGCGTGTTGTGCACCACACCTATAATCGGGAGGCTGCGAGATATTTAGGATTGGTTTCCATTCTTCTCACTGAGATCGTGCCTTAGAGTTTGTGTGATAAGTTGGACTCCTGCAGCGTATTCGTATGTACCGATTATGCCTCTGCGCAGGCAACGAGCCCGAGAAGGGCAAGCGGCGAGAGGAGTTGCGAGTAGAATCTGAGAGGTTACGAGGGCTCGAGCCCGATCTTTATCTAAGGTGGTACTTGGATGAGGTTCTGCGGCGCGCTAGCCCGGGAGAGTTTAGAGCGTGAGCGGTAGCTACGAGACTACGATACGAGTCTTGATTCGCGACCGGAGCCTAGGATAAGAGTTATAAGGAGATGGCCCATTTACTAGCCGGGCTTGTGGCTAGGAATGAGGACGAGCGAGTCGGAGGTTCGTAGTACGATGTAGTTCACCCTAGATCCGATAGTTGAGATTTGGGACTTCGAGTTGCTGATCCACGAGTTCTATGGATTGGGAGGCGAGGAAGATCTTCGGGAGTTTTTCGGCGATTCTGGCGGATCATGAAAGTGATCAAGACCTCAGAGGCATTTCTTACACACTTCTTGCCCTCGCAGATGAGGAGAGCTCGGGCAGATAGATTTATGATGTTGAGGCAGAACGGGCGGACGGTTGACTCCCATTATACTAGGAGATATACTGCTCCCAAGTTGACTGAAAAACTGTCCAAAAATATTCTGCCAACTTTTTTTCTTTTTTCCAAATTTGAATCTTATTTCCTTTCGTACGTTCTCATCTCATCCTCTTGGAATTACGGGGCGTAACATTCCCCCCCCCCCCTTAGAAACATTCGTTCCTGAATATTCTTTCGGAGTTAATCCAACAGGTAGCGCCATAGTTTTCTTATACATCCCCTACATACCAATTATGCCACAACTTGGCCACATAACAACATTTAAACAAATACTTAAATTAAAACTGACAAGTAAGGGGAATGAATTACCTGAAGGTGTAGGGAATAAGTGAGGGTACTCTTCCTCATGTCTTCCTTGGCTCCCCAAACCATCTTCTCTTTCAATTTCATTCCGCCACAAGACTTTGACGGAAGCCACGTCCTTAGTCCGTAGTCGTCTGCCCTGGCGATCAAGTATCGCTATGGGACTCTCCTCAACGATAACCCCCTGTCACTTGGACATTACTAACCGGGAAACTCTGGATGGATCTCTGATACACTCCCATAACATAACAACATGGAAGGTCGGATGTACATGCCTCCCAAGTGGACGCCTACCTAACTCATAGGCAACCCTGCCTACTCTACAGACAATCTGAGAAAGCCCAATGTACCTTGGGCTTAGTTTATCTTTCTTCCCAAGCCTCATCACACCTTTCATGGGTGGTGCCTTTAAGAAGATTCCATTGTCAATCCGAAACTCTAAGTGTCGACGTCGATTCTCGGCATAAAGCTTCTGTCGACTCTGAGCTTGCTAAAGATCTTTCCTGGATACGTTTCGCCTTATTCACGCGGCCATTGAATCAAGTGCAGGCGATTATCTGAACCTCGCCTACGTCGAACCAACCAACCGGCGATCTACACTTTCTTTCATACAAGGCCTCATACAGGGCCATCTGGATACTGGAATGGTAGCTTTTGTTATACGCAAACTCAACAAGAGGCATAATAATCCTTCCAGCTATCTCTGAAATCAAGAACACAGGCCCGCGACCTATCGCCGAGTGCACGGATAGTGCGTTACGCTGTCGTCGATGCGAGGTGAAATGCAACACTGAGACTCACCTGTGTCCCTAATACCTTCTGGAAAACCTCCAGAAATTAGCCGTAAACTGAGCTCATATGTCTGACATCATAAATGTAGGAACCCCGTGACGTCTCACAATCTCCCTGCTATATAATCTAGCATAATCCTCAGCCGAGTAAGTGGTCCTGACCGGAAGAAAATTGGCTGATTTCGTCAGCCTATATACTATAACCCATAAGGAATCACACTTCCTCTGAGTACGATGCAACCCTGTAATAAGATCCATATTAATCACCTCCCATTTCTAAGTCGGGATCTCAATCGCCTGCAATAGCCCACTGGGCTTCTGGTGCCCAACCCTGACCTGCTACTAATTCGGACACTAAGCAACAAACTCTGTTACGTCCCTCTTCAGGCCATCTTACCAATACATAATCTGAGGTCACGACACAACTTAGTCGACCCCAAACAAATAGAGCAATAAGAACTGCGTGCCTCCCCTAAAACCTGCTGACAAGTCCTGCAGCATCGGGCACACCCAATTTATCCTCATCTCACAAAACCCTATCCGGTGCCACCCAAACGGGTCCTTCTCTTCTTAGAGAGCCGTATCTCAGTTCCCACACTAGAACTGGATCCTTATACTGTCGCTTCTTCACCTCCTCAACGAGGGAAGACTCGACAATCTCTCGGATCTAAACTCCATTAACCTTGGAAACAAATAATCGAACCCTCGACTCGGTAGCTGATGAATCTCACGGACCACGTCCTGTCTATCTGGCTGCCCATCTGACCGACTACCCATAGATCCATGACTAAGAGCCTCTGTAACCGTCTTGGCTTTCCCCGGGTGGTATAGGATATCAATATCACAATCCTTGAGTAACTCTAACCACCGTCTCTGTCGCAAATTCAGCTTCCTCTATCTGAAAATATACCAGAGGCTCTTATGGTCTGCATAAATATCCATATGAAGTATATATAAGGAATGCCTTCAAATCTTCAAGGCACGATTAACTACCGCCGACTCTAAATCGTGAGTAGCGTAATTCCTTTCATGCTCCTGTAACTGCCGGGAACATAGGCTCTAACCTTATCGTGTTGCATCAGCACACAACATATCCCAACACTTAATGTGTTGCAATAGTAACCTAACCCTCTAGTCTCTCAGGAGGGGTTAGAACTGTAGTCGTAGTCAACTTATCTTCCAATAACCGGAAGTCTTTCTCATACTTGCGAAATATTCGGGCATCCTTAATATCAATTATGGTTCCTGTTTCCCTCTCTCTGTTGCAACCAAACTTGGTCACTAAACTTAGGCTTGATTTCTTTGCTTGCCGCATGGCTAAGACTTCCTGCTAATCACAATTTAGTGGGAGACTTCCTTGATCTCGTCAAGTAGTAATCCTATTATTCTCTTCCAGCTCATAGAACTTATAGTCAGGTGTTTATACCTCAACTCATGGTATTACATAATCCAATGGCTTGCCAAGATTTCTTATCGTTCGAGTGTCTACTCGTCTTACCTTGGTATTTCATTTCAAGTTGTCCTGGGGTCCCTTACCCCCCGTATTTTCCTACTACCTTTCTCGTCAGTACAGATCTTTCCACCTTTCCTCGAGGTGTTCTTACTTCCCATCATTTACTAATGGTCTTTACACTAATCTGGGGTAATCATATCTCGTGCAACTTACATAACCATAGTTGCATTCTCTTTTATCATTCTGGTCATAACCCTTCCTTATGCTTATTATTAGCAAAATTATTTCTATCTTGATTCATGATCGTACAGTTTCATTCATACGTACTACGTACTACCTGTATTTATATCCTTACGACACTTTTTCAACCATTTCCTAGTGTCGTCTTTAATTAGCCCAACTCAATACCTTTTCCCAAGGTTATTGTAACCTATTGCATAACGAGTAGGACTTTACGGTCCATATCCATCGCCTAATAACATGGGTACACATAACTCCATAATACGTAAAACTATCCTTTTACGTGGGGGAGAAAGCTTATCTCCCTTTAATAATCTTTCTTTGAAGTTACAACCCTAATCACAGGGTCCTCTTGCGGTCCTCTAAATATCTATTCATCAAGCACCGCCTTAAAAAAACGTGTAGATTTTTAAAACCTACCAAAGATGTTTTCAGTTTTTCCGCAGGCAGCACTCGTACTTATATTATTCTTGCCTTGCGCATTTTCCTGAAATCATTCGGGAAGTCGTGGCCCTGACCGCCATACTAGACAACTCCAAGCACCTCCAAGGGAACTTAACATAAAATCCTTCAAATTCAAGTATTACTTACTTTCTGCATCAATTTACCTCAAATGAACAAGTCACACAGACTTATTAAAATCAACGATGTCAAAGAAGGAAGGATAATTCACTGGTTACAACCACTTCCCTTCCTTTCCACTCGATAACCGGCTTACCGGAAAACTGGAACCGAACCAATCTCTCTATATAGTCAACGTTGGCATAACAAAAGGCCAACTAGCCCGTACTCGTAATGACCTCAAAGTCTGTCATATCAGCTCTACTAGGTCTGCTAGGGTCCGACGACTGTATCATCACCGGGAAATTATTATATACCCGCTCAGCTACCACCCATCACTCTCGGGTGTAGTTACCTCGAAAGGTTCTCATGGATTCAGGCTCTATTCCTGTACACTTGGTTGCCCTCTTGCTTACTGGTCGTACTCTTTCGGTACTTCCGAACCTATGCTAACATATGTACATAACCCCCATACTGGTTATGGCGTCCAAAATAAGGCCATTTCCGGCTCTCACGACCTGGTTCCGGTGGAACGTGTCCACGAACTCGTAAAATGATTAACTAGCCTTGGGTCTGGCATCCTCGTGACCCTGTCACGTAGCGGGACTACTACCAACTGATCCCAATCCATTTTAGGTTATGGTGCGACCCGTAATAGGTTCTCAACCCGACCCACCGTCGTACTTAACTCTTACCATAAGTCTGAATTAAATCTTATTGCCAAGAAGGCCTTACATACCTAAGGTCTCGGCGGTTATCAATATTCTTAGGCTCGCAATTTCCATGCTCCAGGCCTACCTTATCAGTCCCCCCGTAAACGGGTACAATAACTTCTCATAATACCATAATCGTGTTGTCTTGATCACAACAACCATACTTACTCCATACGGATCTCATCCGTACAATTCTCTTAAGCATACTACGTGGCTTAATCTATTAACATAGTCTTCCATTGAGTCCCTTAATTATAACTCCTTAAGGGTCCATTTCCTTTTCAGACAGCTCATCATCCCTAATTACCTCAAATTAGTACGTAAAACCTTGATGAGAATTCATCAAACTGTTTCATACCTTCCCGGTATCTATTTAGTCCTTACCAATCCTTGGTAATCCAAAATCATTCTAGGCAACACGCATCTGACCCTCATACATAAATCCGTATAGTTGTATGTCACTATACCAACTATACTATAATTATTACCAACCTGGATACGCAATCCACATAATCCTTCTTGGGTCACTGCTGCCTGTCTCGTAGCTGCAATCAACATAACTTGTTAGGGAGAGACGACCCTAACCACACAGCTCTATCGTACGATCTCAGAGTGAGAAGAATGGAAACCAATCCTAAATGTCCTGCAGCCTCCTGGTTATAGATATGGTGCACAACACACCGATAACCAAGACTCTACTAGACACGCGATGCGTAGACACTTTCAGAGGACTAATCGCTCGATACCACTTTTGTCGCGACGGGCCACGGCGGTGCCTACACAGGCACCGCTCGTGTATACATCGAGAGAATAGCGGCAGAACATACACAACTCATAAAAATACTTAGACATTAAATAGCAACAAAGCTGGCGATAAGGCCACCTTCCAGTAAAATATCGTAACCCAAAACATCGATTACATTTGTTTTTTCTTTACAACCCGATCCACAAGACATGACTACGGACCTGCAGAATAATAATCTGCGGCGGGACGGGGGCCCGCCATACCCGTGAATGTACAACAACCGAATACCGGGGATGCGAACCAATGATAAGCCTCGAGTAATGGAGCTTCAACAAGCAATGAGCGGTGATCCTAAGAGTGAGGATCGAGAATCTGTATACTCTACTGCGGCATGACGCAACCCCGAAGGAGGTCGACAACATGTACCAAGTATGTGGCCCGAAAGTACTATAATGAAATCATAAGTCTAAAATAAAGTTTGGAGACATGTATGATAACTCAAATAACGATTACTGTGCCTTACTAACAATGAGAGTAAACAAGAGTATACTTTACTGCATAAAAATAGGAGGCTCATGATCAAAGTAGGGTCACCCGCCCGTAGTATCATTAAGCAATCCTACTCCTGGGACTATTTCACCCGCATAGGTCCTGTGGACCCGCAATGAGGTCATCCGCCTCGCATGAGACTATTTCACCCGCATGGTCCCGGTGGGCCCGCAATGAGTACAAACGCCGCACTCGCATCATAGGTAGCAATTCCATGGAATAAGTAGTAACCCGGGGTCTACCCCGTAAGAATACATAACCTAGCACAACCGGCTATCATACGTAACATAAGCACTACCGGCTTATCATACATAACATAAGCACCACCGGCTTATCATACATAACATAAGCAAGTTAAGAAATCCCCCTAACTTCTTATTAGCTTTATTCATATACACTCTCATTTTAGTTTACTTAAGACACTAACATGTCATTATAAAATCCGGGAATTTAACCCAAAGTACTACGTACTTCCATTCTTTTAAAATGACTCTTGTTTTCATATAAAACTTCCAAGATACTAATAACCGTAGTATCAAGTCATATCTACTTTTCAAAACAAGTCACAATACCTTTTAGAACTACATTAAAAGACTTCTAAATCAAGTGACTTTTTACTTTAAAACTTTAAGCAATTGATGCCTTCAAATCAATTTGCCCTTCTTCCTTTCAAGTCAGCTTTCTTTATTTACTTCACTAGAGTAAACCATTATTTTAACCTTCCATAAAGTTATTATAACCAACTTCCCATAAAGCCGTTATACTAACTTTATGCTTTAGACACTTCCATTCCTTTTTTTATAACCAAGAGACTTATACTTTCAAAACCAAGTATCATATACTTTTAAAATACTTCAAGTCTCTTAACTTTAGTAATCAAGTTTCTTAACCTTAGAATAGTTCAAGGAACCAATACTTTCCAAATCAAGTATTCTATACATTTTCTTCAAGAAATCCTTGTCTACCTTATTAGAATAAATCATTCTTTTTACTTTCCATAAAGTTATTAACCAACTTTATGCTTTTGAAACCAAGACATTTCTATCCTTTAAAAACAAGTGAGTTAATTCTCTAACTCAACCAACTTGGACATCCTTAAAACAAGTAAAGGATATCAAATGAAACTAAATTTATTTAAATCTCGTACGTCTACCGTACTATACATTTACAACTACTCATGCTCAAGAGATAGGAAAGTTCCACATACCTCTTTGGTTCAATCCACTTGCTAAGTCCAATATGTCGTACGTAGTATGTCAACCTATAATGACCATAATACGTCTATTAACTTCTAACTTCAAACGTAGAATATTCTAAGTGCAAAGTCACTAAATTCTACGGAAAATCGGACAGCACTTCTGTTATACCCCGTATTTCCAGAGTATGTACGTAAGGGAATACGTACAAAAAGTTTGGCTTTAAAGTTAGCCTTGGACGTTTTATTTGTGCACAACACACTAGAAGAATCGTTTTCCGACGAAACGTTTCCACAGCTTTCGTAGAGAAAATTCCGACTATGTCATTTAGTATTTTTGCGGATTTTTCCGAGAGACGAAACATTTTGGACCAACGGGAGGGCGACACTTGTCACCCTCCAATTGGTGGACTTGACACGGCAATAGGGCCGATTGGGTTGGCTTCTTTTGTCTTGGAGTTGGTAGGATATTTTGTGTGCAAGTTGGCCAAGGACACTTGCCTAAATCCTCACCCTACACTTGCCTTGCACTTGTCTTAATCTTGGCCATTGGTTGGCCACTTCTTGACCTATAAATACCCCCCTTAAGATGAAGAGTTCTTCATCCACAAATCTTCCAAGTCTTGAAAAATCCTCCCCTCTCCCTTTGTGAGCTTTTCGTCCAACACCCCTTCCCTCCCCTTGTGAGTTTGGCCGAGGGCCTAACCCCCCCTAGCCTAGCCGAAATCTACCCCCCCTCACTTGGTAGAAAAGTTGTCTTCTAGTATCGTTATAATGCCCAAAATACCTAGCCCAATTCCTTAGTCTTTGGTAGAAGTTGTGAAGAACTTCTAAGGTTTCTTGGGCTCTGGGCGTCTAACTTAGGAGCTAAACCTTGCTCGGTGCGACTTTATCTAGGATATTATTGGGCTTACCGAGGTAACTAATCCTAACCTCTTTTGAATTAGAGAATACTTACTTGTTGTAGTATTAGAACAAGTATTAGATACTTAGAAGAATATCACGAATAGAATTGAACTGTTATCACAGTAGAAGAGTTTAAAGAAGAATAATTGAGTATGACTCACTTAGAATTTGTTTTCACGATGAACTTACATAGCTCATGGGTAGGGTTGTGCTTGGACTTCCGTAGAATTATGAACCCTCTGTTTAGAATGACCTTGAGTAGTCTAGACTTTGATTGATGTCTGTGACTATTATAGGGTGACTCTCTGCGCGACATATTCAACTTGGCGGTGGTTTTATTTGAGAAGGTATGTGATTCTTCCTAAAGCATGATATTTTACAATATATAGTACGGTGACGTACATGTGTTAAGCGAATAATAACTACGGCAATGTCTTTGACTTAAGCTGAATAATACTTATATGGCAATGCCTCACGGCTTAAGCTTTGAATAATACTTATGGCAATGCCTCACGCTTAAGCTCGAATAACAAAGAAGCGAAAACATTTCAAAAGAATCTTGAATCATTTTTAATGAAGATAAATAATTGGTTTTTAACAAAGGCTTAAGAGTTATGCTAGCTTTATGGGAAGTTAGGTATAACAACTTAAGAATGATAAAAAGGACATTTACTTGTTTGTTTATAAAAGCCTTGTATTGATCTCTGTTAAGTGTAGTAAGATTGTTTGATAAGTAGACATATCATGATGCTACTGTGTTAGTGTCTTGTAATCTTGTGTAAGTGGGTCATTCTTTGTGCTTACGTTGCTAACGGTAAGTCCGTTGTCTTATTCTTGTATCACCTACCCTTGACTATTATACAGGGCTTGCTTCATGATCTTGGTCTATACGGCCTATGCGATGTGAGACTATGCGAGGGCGGTATGCTCGAGGATTGATCATTCGGCGTCTAGCACGATGCGGGGATTCCCTATGCGGTCTGTTGAGACTACGCGGTCTTTTGAGGCTATGCGGTTGCGGGAGCCTAGGCGGATCCGGGGTTAGCTGCCCCGATCGAGGAGCTACCTCGTGCGGGTCTACGTGTGACCTATGCGAGTGCGAAAGTCGGGACTAGGCACGCAGAATGATACTATGGGCGATTGGCCTTGCCCGATCATTCGCGGTCTAGAATAGACACATTACGATCTTTCCATTCCGTTGTTGTTTGTGATGTGGCACTATGTGCAAATTGAACTGATTGTATTTGTGAAAAGGTTTTAAATACTTTGATTTCATTTGATTCCTTATAGTTTCACATACTTGGTACTGTTGTCTTGACCTCGGAGGCTGCGTTCATCTGCAGGTAAGCGGCAGTGCTAGATCCACATCCTTAGGATCTTTGCGTTGGTGTCGAAGCTCCATCTTCTCGGAGGCTCTACTTTTGGGTATGATCTCCTGTATTGTAGATAGTTTTGTCTGATCGGTATGGCGGGGCCCTGTCCGCCATAGTTGTTACTTCCTTAGAAGTGCTGTAGTACTATTATGCGGTTGGGATGTAGCGCAAAACTTGAGTTATTTATATTATGCCGAAAGGCAAGCTTTTCATCGAGATAAACTGTTTCTTACTTTATAAAGCTGTTTCTGTCTTGTTTTATATTCCTGGTTACTCGATGTATGACTACTTGGGTGCCGGTAGGCACGATCACGGGCCGGGCGAAGTCGTGACAAAAGTGGTATCGAAGCGATTAATCCTCGGAAAGTGTCTGAGGCCGTATCTAGTAGAGTCTTGATTATCGGTGTGTTGTGCACCACGCCAATAATCGTGAGGCTATAGGATATTTAGGATTGGTTTCATTCTTCTCATTACGAGATCGTGCTTTAGAGGCGTGTTATAGGTTGGACCTCTAACGTATTCCTTTCTCGTATGATTATGCCTCCACGTAAGGCAACCGGGCCCGAGAAGGCAAAGCGGCCGAGGAGGCGCTAGCGAGACACCCGAGTTACGAGGCTCAGGCCCGATCTATACGAGGCGAGTTCTATGGCCTTGGCCCAGCGAGACCACAGTACCACGCGCCCCACGGCTGGGCGGAGGTTAGGGTACAAGGAGATGGCCCGACTATTGGCTAAAGTTGTGGCCCGTCTGAGAGGCTGGATCACGGCAGTTCGGCTCGGCTCGATCGCACCCGTAGTGCACCCGAGGCGAATAGTTTGAGTGCGAGATTTCTTGAGTCAGAGCCCGCGAGTTTTACTGGTCGAGGCGGAGGATGATCCGCAGGAGTTCATCCGTCACCGCAGAGATTATCGCGGGTGATCGGGGCTTCGAGGCGAGTGTGACATTCGGTTCGCATCGGTGCGTGACACCGCGATCGATTGGTTTGATTCATAGGAGCTTTCGGGAGCATGCACTCCAGTGATATGGGATGAGTTTTGAGGCTTTTCTCACACACTTCTTGCCTCCGCAGATGAGGAGGCACGAGTGATAGATTCTTCTGCTTGAGGCGGGGACGCACCGTCGAGAATACAATGTCGAGTTTGATTCTTTGGCTAGATATGTCCCGGCGTTGGTAGCGGATATGGAGGATAGGGTACACCGCCACGCCAGGGCTAGATGATTATATGGCCGAGTCATGCGGGTGTTTCTCTTCCGGGTATGGACATTACCGCATGCAGCCCATGCACTAGGATGCGAGGCGCGAGACCGCCGGGTAAGCGATATCGGCAGAAGAAGGCCAAGGCGGCGGTTCTTTTGGTGGTCCTCGGGGTGGGCGGCATCGCGAAGTCGGTGCACCACGGCAGCGCGAGCGCTCTACCTCATTTTCGGCCCGGCCAGAGCGGTCGGGGCGGTCGAGGCGGGACTTCGGATTTCGAGTAGCGAGTGCTAACCGTTCGAGTGCCGCTCGGTGTGCGTTGTGGCGAGATACCATTCGGGAGGCGTACTCGGGAGCTTGCTATACTTGTGGCGGCAGGTCACTTTGCGAGGTTTGTCCGGCCGGCGGCGGTGGTAGAGCTCGGCTACGAGTGCATTGCGCTTCATCCCGGCGATTACTCGCCCGGGAGGTACACGTGGATCAGCGGGTCGCGGCAGGTCGTGCGCGAGTCGATTCTAGCGGTCCTCGAACCGCATTTATGCTTTGTCCGGTAAGCGGGATCGGAGGCCTCACCGATGTCGCGCCAGTACCTTATCGGTTCCAGGTTTGGTGTGTATGCTTTGATAGATCCGGGTTCTACTCATCTATATATCTCCCCTTGTTGCTAGTAGGATAGGGATAGAGCACGAGTCCATAGACCACTTTCGAGGTAGCTACGCGATGGGTGATTCGGTGGTAGCTCGGCGGGTATATAGAGCTTGTCTGTGACCATCTGCGATCGTCGGACCTGGCCGACTTGATAGAGTTGGAGATGATTGACCGGCGTGATTATGGGGATGGATTGGCTAGCTTGCTACGCCAATGTAGGCTGCGAGAGAAAGTAATGCAGTTCCAGTTTCTGAGGCCGGTTGTTGAGTGGGAGGAGCACGGTATCGTAGAGGGTAGGTTTATTTCCTACCTCGAGGCTAGGAAGATGGTCTGAAGGGTATATCTACCATCTCGTTCGGGTGTTTGATCTGAAGCTGCGGTACCAGATTTTGATCGATTCGATGGTCGTGAGTTCCCGGGCGTGTTTCGGATGACCTCGGGTATCCCTCCTGAGAGGGGGATTGAGTTTTGTATTGACATATTGCCAGACACTCGGCCTATTTCCATTCCGCCATACAGAATGGCACCTGCCGAGTTGAGAGAGTTGAAGGATCAGCTTAGAGATTTCTTTGGAAAAGAGTTTTATCGGACCTAGTGTTTCTCCCCGAAGCGCGGTATTGTTCGTGAAGAAGAAGGGCGGGGCTGCGCATGTGTGTTGACTTCTGACGGTGAACAAAGTGACCATTAAACAGATACCCCGCTTCCGAGATTGATGATTTGTTCGACGATTGCGAGCGCGAGATGTTTCTCCAAGATTGATCTGCGTTGGGCTATCATCGAGTTCGTGTCGAGAGGTGGATGTCCCTAGGATCGCATTCGGACGATGCGGGCATTATGAGTTGAGTCATGTCTTTTGGGTTGACGATGCTCGTGGTATTCATGGATTTGATGAACCGAGTGTTCAAACCATTTTGACACGTTTGTGATAGTGTTCATTGATGATATCTGGTTTATTCTCGCTCAGGCGGGAGCATGCGGAGCATTTGAGGCTGTCTTGTGATTCTCGGGACCAGCGATTATACGCCAAGTTTTCCAAATGTGAGTTTTGGTTGACTTGATGGCGTTTCTTGGGCATATTGTCGGGTGATGGCATTCAGTGGATACGGCGAGATCGAAGCGATCGAGGACTTGGCCTGAACCTACTACTCCGGAGAGGTTCGCGATTTTACGGGCCTTGCAGGATATTATCGGCGGTTCGTGGAGAAGTTTGCTTCTATCTGCACCATTGACTAGGTGACTCGAGAAAGCGGCGAGTTTGATGGTGATGCTTGTGGCGGGGTTTCGATTCTTTGAAAGAAGGCGCGGCCGCCCGTTCTTACTCTTCGGAGGTCGAGCGGTTATGTCGTGTATTGTGATCGTCGAGCATCGGGTTGGGATGTGTGTTGATGCGGCATGGCGGGGTTATAGCATATGCATCCCGGCAATGAAGAAACACGAGGAACTACCCGCATGATTTGGAGTTAGCGGTAGTAATTCACGCTTTGAAGATCTGGAGGCACTATTTGTATGGGGTTCACGTGGATATTTATACTGACCACAAGAGCCTCGGTATATCTTCACCAGAGGAGTGAACTTACGGCGAGGCGGTGGTTGGAGTTGCTTAAGGATTACGATGTTGATATCTGTACCACGGGGAAGGCGATGTTGTGGCGAGATGCTCTTAGTCGTAGGTCGATGGGAGCCTATCGGATGTGCGGCTAGATAGGAGGACATGGTTCGTGATTTGCATCGATTAGCGAGCCTTGGTGTCCGTTTGATTGATTCCGATAGCGGTGGGGTTAGAGTTCGTGAGGTTGCGAGTCTTCCATCGTCGAGGAGGTGAAGAGGCGGCGATTCGAGATCGGCTTTGATTCGATATCGTGATCTGACTCTTCGGGAGGGCAAGGTCCTTTTGAGTAGCACGATGGGTGCTATGGTTTGAGGCGGTGTGTGTTCGGATGTTTGAGGACTTGGCAGAGTTCTTGGGGAAGCACGCGTAGCGGCGTTACTCTATCCATCCGGTCGACCAAGATGTACCACGACCTTAGATCGTGTATTGGTGGGATGGCTTGAAGAGACGCGTTGCGAGTTCGTAGCTCGGTGCGTGTTGTCGGCGGTGAAGGTAGAGCACGAGAGGCACGGTGGCTTATTCTGACGATTGAGATCCCGACACGGAAGTGGGAGGTAATCAACATGGACTTTATCACGGGATTACCTCGCACTCGGAGGAGACATGATTCTATATGGGTTATCGTCGACGGTGGCGAAATCAGCCCACTTTCTTCCGTCGGGACGACTTTTGGTGAGGATTATGCGGACTTTACATCAGAGATCGTCGGTGCATGGAGTCCCTATTTCGATCATATCGGCGAGGAGCCCGGTTCTGGCTAACTTCGGAGGTCTTTCGAAGAGGTTTAGGGGCGCGGTGAGCACAATCTGCATTTCATCCGCAGAGCAGACGGACAGCGAGCGCACTATCCGACTCTTGAGGATATCTTTGCGAGCTGTGTTATTGACCAGTGGTAGTTGGGAGGATCATTTGCCTCTAGTTGAGTTTGCGTATAATAATAGCTACCACTCAGATTCGGATGGCGCCTTATGAGGCCTTGTATGGGAGGAAGTGCGGTCGCCTATAGGTTGGTTCGATGTGGGCGAGTGCGGCTAGTGGGACCAGATTTGGTGCGGCGGCGATGGATAAGGTGAAGCTTATCAAGGCGACTATTAATGGCTCGAGTCGGAAGTCGTATCAGATCATCGTCGTCGGCATCCGGAGTTCGCGATAGATGATTGGGTTTTCCTAAAGGTGTCACCCATGAAGGGTGTGATGAGATTCGGGAAGAAGGAAACTTCGGCCCAAGTACATCGGGCGTTTGATTGTCCGCGAGGTAGGCAAGGTTGCCTACGAGTTGGATCTGCCGTCCGTCTGAGGCGGTGCATCCGTGTTTCACGTATCTATCTTTGAGAGATGTATCGGGGATCCATCTAGGGTACATCCGATTGGCGATGTCGGTGGCCAGGGGTTATCGTATGAGAGATTCCCATAGCGATAGTCGATCGTCGAGTTAGGCGTCTGCGGACGAAGGGCGTGGCTTCGTCAAAGTCTTGTGGCGAACGAGCTCGAGAGGAGATGGCGTGGGAAGCGAAGAGGACATGAGACAGAAGTATCCTCACCTATTCCCACACCTCCGGGTAATTCACTTTCCTACTTGTAAATTTCCATTATCATTTATGCCTAAGTGTTGTTTTGTGGCGTGTGTGGCATTTGCTAGCTGTTTAAGCTTCGATAATCGTCTTGAGAAGGAACATTCGGACGAATGTTTCTAAGGAGGAGAATGTTATACCGTATTTCAGTATGCGTAAGGGAATACGTCAAAAAGTTTGGCTTTAAAGTTAGCCTTGGGCGTTTTATTTGTGCACAACACACTAGAAGAATCGTTTCCGACGAAAGCGTTTCCACGACTTTCGTAGAAAATTCCGACTATGTCATTTAGTATTTTGCGGATTTTTAGAGAGGCGAAACATTTTGGACCAGCGGGAGGCGACACTTGTCACCTCCAATTGGTGGACTTGACACGGCAATAGGGCCGATTGGGTTGGCTTCTTTTGTCTTGGAGTTGGTAGGATATTTTGTGTGCAAGTTGGCCAGGACACTTGCCTAAATCCTCACCCTACACTTGCCTTGCACTTGTCTTAATCTTGGCCATTGGTTGGCCACTTCTTGACCTATAAATACCCCCCTTAAGATGAAGAGTTCTTCATCCACAAATCTTCCAAGTCTTGAAAAATCCTCCTCTCCCTTTGTGAGCTTTTAGTCCAACACCCTTCCCTCCTCGTGAGTTTGGCGAGGGCCTAGCCCCCCCTAGCCTAGCCGAAATCTACCCCCCCTCCCTTGGTAGAATAGTTGTCTTCTAGGATCGTTATTATGCCCAAAATACCCTAGCCCAATTCCCTTAGTCTTGGGTAGAAGGTGTGAAGAACTTCTAAGGTTTCTTAGGCTCTGGGCGTCTGACTTAGGAGCTAAACCTTGCTCAGTGCGACTTTATCTAGGATATTATTGGGCTTACCGAGGTAACTAATCCTAACCCTCTTTTGAATTAGAGAATACTTACTGTTGTAGTATTAGAACAAGTATTAGATACTTAGAAGAATATCACAGAATAGAATTGAACTGTTATCACGATGAAGAGTTTAAAGAAGAATAATTGAACTGTACTCACTTAGAATTGTTTTCTGATGAACTTACATAGCTCATGGGTAGGGTTGTGCTGCCCGACTTACCGTAGAATTATGAACCCTCTGTTTAGAATGACCTTGAGTAGTCTAGACTTTGATTGATGTCTGTGACTATTATAGGTGACTCTGCTGCGACATATTCACTTGGCGGTGGTTTTTTGAGAAGGTATGTGATTCTTCCTAAAGCATGATATTTTACAATATATAGTACGGTAGGCGTACGTGTGTTAATCGAATAATAACTACGGCAATGTCTTTGACTTAAGCTGAATAATACTTATGGCAATGCCTCTGGCTTAAGCTGAATAATACTTATGGCAATGCCTCACGCTTAAGCTTTGAATAACAAAGAAGCGAAAACATTTCAAAAGAATCTCGAATCATTTTTAACAGAAGATAAATAATTGGTTTTTAACAAAGGCTTAAGAGTTATGCTAGCTTTATGGGAAGTTAGGTATAACAACTTAAGAATGATAAAAAGGCTATTTACTTGTTTGTTTATAAAAGCCTTGTATTGATCTCATTAAGTGTAGTAAGATTGTTTGATAAGTAGACATATCATGATGCTACTGTGTTAGTGTCTTGTAATCTTTGTGTAAGGGGTCATTCTTGCGTGCTTACGTTGCTAAGGTAAGTCCGTTGTCTTTATTCTTGTATCACCTACCGCCTTGACTATTATACAGGGCTTGCCCGCGATCTTGGTCTATACGGCTTTATGCGGTCTGTGAGACTATGCGGGCAGCGGTATGCTCGAGATTGATCATTCGGGCGTCCACGATCACGGGGATTCCTATGCGGTCTGCTGAGACTATCGCGGTCTTTTGAGGCTATGCGAGCTGCGGGAGCCTAGGCGGATCCGGGGTTGGCTGCCCCGATGCGAGGCTACCTCATGCGGGTGCGTGTGACCTATGCGGGCTGCGAAAGTCGAGGACTAGGCACGCGAGAATGATACTATGGGCGATTGGCCTTGCCCGATCATTCGCGGTCTAGAATAGACTTTTCTGATCTTTCCATTCCGTTGTTGTTTGTGATGTGGCACTATGTGCAAATTGAAGCGATTGTATTTGTGAAAAGGTTTTAAATACTTTGATTTCATTTGATTCCTTATAGTTTCACATACTTGGTACTGTTATCGACCTCGCCCGGGGCTGCGTTAAATCTGCAGGTAAGAGCAGCAGTGCTAGATCCACATCCTTAGGATCTTTGCGTTGGTGTCGGGAGCTCCATCTTCTAGGAGGCTCTACTTTTGGGTATGATCTCCTGTATTGTAGATAGTTTTATCTGATCGGTATGGCGGGCCTGTCCCGCCATAGTTGTTTACTTCCTTAGAGTGCTGTAGTACTATTATGCAGTTGGGATGTAACTGCAAAACTTGAGTTATTTATATTATGCCGAAAGGCAAGCTTTTCATCAGATAAACTGTTTCTTACTTTATAAACTGTTTCCTGTCTTGTTTTATATTCCGCTGGTTACTCTGATGTATGACTACTTGGGTGCCCCGGTAAGGCACCAGTCACGGGCCCCGGAACGGGTCGTGACAACTTCCTTTGTTTCTACATACGTTTCCACCTTTTTCAAGGCCCAAATTCAACAACCAAACATGCCACATTTAAGGCTCAACAATGTAGTTAACAATAGGGGATTACACGCCTAATAGGACGTGTAAAATTCCGCCCCACAATTGATATCAAACTAGTCCAATAAGGCAAAGCCATTCTCGGCCAAAAGGTGTCACAACATATCATCCTTTCCAATTCATTTTCAATACAAGTTGTTTAGTATAACATGTTATAAAGCCGCAATCGATTATAACAACTATAATCTTCAATTAGATAACATGCAACGATTCTACTATCGACCAACTTGTATTTCAATTTCAAATGGCTAACAAGGTCATTTCGGATTTAGGCTTCTAATATCCATAACACTTATTAATCTCCAATACATATATCTCATGCTTGTTAAAATGTATAACTACAACAATAAGAAATCTTCAATCACTTAAGAGGACAAAGTGGTTACCTTGATAAGCCCAAAATAGTCCAACAATCTCGCCCACTTTAGCCCTCTTTCCGAAATTCTTCTTCCCGCTAAAATCATCTCTACGAACCCCCTACAAGCTCGCCCACATATTTCCTTCTTGTTGCCTTTCCAAAAATCTCATTTAGGCTTAGGGTTTTAACCATTTGAGAGAGAAGGGAAGAGAAGAGCAATTTTGGGTGAAGTCTTGGAAATGATTCTAATCTAGCAAGACTTAGTCATATATAGCCTTTATCTTGTTATACAAGTTGGGAGGGACACTTGTCGCCCTCTCATAGGTTATTTACATAAATATCTTCTAATTTTGCCCCATTTCCGCAAAAAATCCCGCCTCGGCCCTGCAGCCGGCGCCGCGGCGCTGCAACTTCAGACAATTTCAGGCTTTTTGGCGCCCTGGCCCTGCAACTGGCGTCGCGGCGCCTGACCCTGTCTCTTCTGTCAGCCGATCTTGTAACGTCCATAACTTTCTACTCTGATGTCCTATCGACGAGCGGTTTGTTGCGTTGGAAACTAGACTCAATGAACTTCATATTAGGCTTTTAAAACACCTTAAAACTCCCATTATACTAGGATATATACTGCTCCCAGGTTGACTGAAAAACTGTCCAAAAATATTCTGCCAACTTTTTTTCTTTTTTCCAAATTCGAATCTTATTTCCTTTCGTACGTTCTCATCTCATCCTCTTGGAATTACGGGGCGTAACAGCCTGCAACTCATTTTGATATTTCTGTAGGACCTGTGGGTTTGGCTGTTGTTGATGATTCCACTGCCCCTGATAGTAGTAGTAGTCCATGCCTTTTTTTTTCAACTTTACCTATAAAATAAGAAAAACAACAAAAAATGATAAAAATATGCTCGCAGAACAAGTTAGAAACTTGTTCCGGGAGCAACCAAATTAGAAATAAAATAACATAACCAAATATATATATATACAAACCAAATTAGAAATAAGATTAGATAGTTCGATATTAAAAGTACGTCAGTCCCCGACAACGGCGCCAAAAACTAGTTAGCCGATTTCCAATTGCTCACGCAAGTGTACGTATCGTTACAAGTAATATAGTCTGGTAAGACCGAATATCGTCCACAGAGGCTGGTTTCTAATTACCGAACATCTATTCTAGGTTATCTATTTGGCAAACGATGGTTGATTTGGGTTTTTATCTAACAATACTAGAGTAATTGCAAGAATTAAACTAAATTACTTTGGTTTAATCAGTTATGATGGAAATAGGGCTTCCAATATCCTCGACTATCCACTATTTTCAATCCTTAATGCAACAAGAATGACTTCCTCTTCTACGTTAAGATAGCAGGTTAACTAGACTGTCTTATATTCCGGTTAGGATATATAATCACTCAACCCTAGTGCAGAAACCTTCTATATTTCTATGATAGGTTTTACCACATAGGAGGATTAAGAACAATAACCTATAATGCTACACAAGTATTGAGGTACTTTCGTTCGTGATTTTAACCTATGTCTATTCAATTACAGCATATTCAAATCTCTCCTCTCGGTTCTTGATTCGAAATCATATAGATTATGATAATTAGTGATCAGTTAACTATCAAACATTCATACCACTATTGAATAAATCTTAATCAAGTGAAGAAGAAACCAAACTAATGCATTAATTCATGAATAAGAGTTTCAAGTGATTCAATAGGAAAACCCTAATAAACTGTTTAGCTCCTAGCCATAGACATGCTAAGAACTAATACAAATCCAAACATGAACTGAATTAAAATAGAGAAAAGAAAGAAAAATACTTAGAACTAATGTCTCCAATTGTAGCCTCCAAGGTTGTGATATGTCGTCTCTTCTCTCCAAAGTAAAATGTAGAATTATGTACAAGCTATCAGATAATGAGCAGGGTTTTAGGATTTTATACTTGAGAAAACTTGCGCTTCAGACCCTTTTAACCCTCTGAAATTCGGCCCAAAAATCAGAAATCCCGCGTCGGCGCCGTGGTGCTGCAGGCTGGCGCCACTACAATTGAAACTCTGCGAAAAATCGGGCGGTCAGACATTTAGCCGCAAGGCGCTTGGCGTCTTCGGGCATTTTTTCGGTTTTGTGTTCTTTTTCCGTCCGGACTTCGTCAGATTTCTTCTATGTTTTCCGGGACTTCTTAGGCTTCATTTTTTGTCCCTTTTAGTGTGCAATTCCATCTCAATTATGCTCATTTCATCTTCTTTTTTCATTTCTCAATTTAGGACCGTTTTGACTCAAAAGAAAGAAAAATGACCCTAACACGATACTAATTTCAACGAAAATGGGAAAAATACTAACTAAAAATGACTCAAAAAGTGTATATAAAATATGCCTAACAAACCCCCAAACATAACATTTACTCGCCCTCGAGTAAAGCATTAAACAAAAAATAAAAACGAAAATAAAATCAAATAAAAGACTCAATAAAATGGATCAAATAGTTATAGCAATGCTCTTTCAAAATCATGGATGAAAGATGAGATAATATGTTAGAACATATATAGCATGAATAATTAGCAATCTAGAATTTCAAGTTAGATATTCCGCAAATTCACTTGGATCATAGTCACTGGAAATACAAACACCTAACCTATGCATGTCAATTTCATTCCATATTTTCTAAACGCTATAGACCTGTTTAATTGTTATTCTCCACTAATCATAGATATACATATTAAAGATCATCATGACTTTCAAGGGTTGTAATATAGGCTTAAGCAGGGGTAGGTAAAAGTAGACATTTAGGCTCAATTACGTACCATAAACATTCTTCATTCAACTCTTTTTTCCTTCTTTCTGATTTTCTTTTTAATCTCATATCTATTTCTCTCCTCTTTTCTTTTGAGAGAGTGAGATACATTATAAATAACAAGCACCCCAAACTTAGGCTTTTGCATATTTTTTATTGGGGTGCATCAAATTTTCACTTTCTTCTTATTTCTTTTTCAACACTTTTCATCCCACTAACTTTCAATTATTACTTATGACACAAACAGGGAATCATAGGGTGTCAAAGAACGATCTTATTTTAGGTTCAATGAGGCTGACTAGTGATATAATTCATGTCAGGATAGGTAATGAATGGTTAGAAGGACTATCAAAGAAATGCCTGAATCATCTCCCTAAATATGTACATTTTAACTATTTCGCATCAAATAACAAGCAAACAGATTTTCTAGACATTTTTCAACCATTTTTTCATAATTGACAACACATAGGCTAAGCACAAATATCCCAAATAATTAGATTTTCATGAATTTTTGGCATATCTAACTTAAGCACACATATTTTAGCTTCTAATTCCATTACATTATCCCACTTTATGCACTCAATATCTTTAGCAACTACAACATGCATGATCTATAAAAAACATGACTAAAAAACACATGGAACAACACAAAGACAAATAAAAAAGGCTCAAAAACAAAACAATGAAACAAAATAAGACACCCCCCAAACTTAATCGACACACTGTCCCCAATGTGTGAAGACTAAAAATAAATGGACAACTTACTGATTAAGCTATTTACATTCCACGAGCCCTCGTACATTCTATGGATGATTATCTACATTATATGAAGAGTCTGTTTCAATTTTGGATTCATAACTTATAAGAAAGTTCATTTAGACATTTCGTCGAGCAATTTGCGCGCATAAATTCATGAGATCATTTATTGTTCAACCTCGATCCCTAAGATCACAACAATATTCATACTACTTCTACTAGTAACCACAACCCCATTCATAACTCCACAACTCTATATAACACCCTCAAATCACATAAAACAGACCACAACAACAAGACATACTTCAAGACCTTACAAGCACTTGTTCTTTAAGAAACCTCCCACAACTCCATCTTAAACCCTTGTACAACCTTAGATAGATGATTTAGAAGATGATAATTACCTTTGGTTGCAAGAAACAATCCAAAACAGAGCATACTTCACCACCAAGCTTCCTCCAAAATCGTTAGAATGAGGAAGAAAATGGTCGAGCGATGATCACAAGATTCCTTATGAAATATTGCGTAGTTTGCCTTTGAATTCGGATCCAATATGTTAAGAAACTTGAGAGTGTGTGATATTTGTTCTAGGATCTGGTTTGGTCAAGAAAGGATGGGAAAAGATGAAGCCATTGCTTAAATAACTTAAAAGGTCAGTCACCGCCTCGATTGTGCGGTCTGTTCTATGCTGCGTAGAACCCTTCTGTGGTTTGCATAATTTCCCATAAAGTTCAACTTCTCCTATCACTTTTGCATTCCATAGTACGGTACGTATAATGCTCCTCATAAATTATTTTTGTCGATTTTCGTCGAAACTTATTTTCTTCGATCTCATTGGTTTTAAACCTTCCCAAAACTTACGTAATACATCCATAAACCTTCATAAACCTCAAGGAGGGGTCTTACCATCTCTAAGACTATATTGGCCATGTTACGATAGCGACGACGTATGAAAATACTAGGCGTAACAGGTTATACAATAGCTTCCTAGTAATCTCCAATGCAGTTCTTAACCCATCCAATGGTGGAAAATAATTTTTCACATAATGTGCTCAACCAATTGAAGGCACATTCAATACTTCCGCCAACACTTGCATAGTTAGTGTGAATTGCACACCTAATGTAGAGTTGGTCAGTGATGTTTCAGTGTAAACGACATTAATTTAGAACTCTGTTACCTTCTACTTTGCCATCTTTGGCTTCTCTTCCCTAGGAAGAATGAGATTACTCAAACCTTGCAAGCCAATCTTTTCTAGTAATATGGGCATGTCTTCACCACTATTCCTAGTAATTACTCTTCCATTAAACATAGACAATGCTCGAAAATTAGTAGCCCTTTCTGTTGCATGGGTATTTACGTTAGTCATATTCTCAAGAACTCCATGGTCCTCATTGTTTTCATGCTCAGAGGAAGAGTTGGCCCTGTTTTCAATCACCACGAACTTTTCTCAAGATAGTCCCTTCATTTTTAATGAGCTATTCTTTGTTATGTTTGACCTTTTCCTTGTACTGATAGCAACCTTCCCCTTATTCTTCATGATTCTAGGCGAGCATTCTCCAAGAGTCCCAATACTTTCACTACTTAATTGTTTAGGCCTTCTGATTTTCTGCAAGGCTTCTTCAAGCTCAGCCTCAGCCTAACTCTTTTTACTACTAGTGTGAGAAGTTCTAGGCAAGGTTTATGGATCCTTTTTCTCTATACCTTCATGAGTAGGCCTCTGAGTTTGCTATCTGAAAGCCTTCCTGAGTTGAGTTTTAACCTTTCCTTTTACCAACATAATTATAGGCTGATTGTTTTCGTCATCTATTGTGGGAGTAGATGTTTCTAGAATGGTTGTTGTGACCTATTCTATATTTTCAACATCAGTCCTATACGAAACATGTTGCTCAACACATACCATTTGTTCCTGAGTACCACTCTTCTCTTGAAGATTTCCACCTTCACTTTCTCTTTCCTTCATCATGTCTTCCAGATATATGGATACATCTCTTGTCTCTTCTGTAACCAATTTGACAACCTCTGCTTCTTCACCAATTTCCTTCAGGTTGTCTATTTCTGCACTCTACTCTAGTGGATCAAATTTACCTCTCTGATTCAGAACTAGTTCCCCCTCAATTTGTGCCTTTGTTATTTCTCCCCTTATTTCCTCTGTTCCAAGGTCTAAAGTAAGCCATTTGTTTGAACCTTTTGAGAATTCTGATTTGTTGGGAATTAGTGTTGAAAGGTTGTCAATATGTTGGATAGTTTTACGCAAAGTAAAGGTAAGAGGATTAGGAAAAGTGATGGTAAGTTGTGAGGACGAGGCAACGATATGATCCGTTGTAGAAAGGTTGGGATTAATTTGAGTGGGGTTCTGAGATACTTGTGGAGCAGTGATGTATGTGCTTGTTGTTCCATTGAGGGTTTTAGAACACAAAATTCTCGAGGATGGTAGTGTATAAGATTCGTGAATAGAGTTAGAGAGATAGCCTATAAATCTTCTTTCCAAGTATAAGTGTGAAATAAGAGAGTTGGTGGAGTCTAAGGAGCTGGAAAACTTGTTTGACTGAGTTTTGGTCCAATTATTATTCTTGGGAAGGATTTGAAAGTATTTTTGAGTGTTTAAAAAAAATCATCTTTACAAGGACTCTTTAAAGAGTGATGACGGTTACACGTCGCCCAAAGAGGATTTTCAAAAATTGACATTTAAGGGATAATTCTCTTTTGAATTGGAAGAGGGATTAGAAGTTGCAAGATATGTTGAGACCTAAATTTATAATTAAACACATGGTTGTCACGACCCGACCCCGGGCCGCGACTGGTGCCCTACCTGGGCACCCTTCTAATCATACAACATAATAAACTGCGGAAGATAAATAACACTTTTTTTTTAAACCAAGGTCAAGCCGATAAGGCTGCCATAACATAAAAATTACCCGAAAGGGTATACACTGTTTAACAATGTAAAAAACAACTCTAGCCACCATTACGGATGAATACGCACTCTAAGATTTGAACAAATACTATGACGGACAAGGCCCCGCCGCACTTCGAATATACATAACCATGACAACTCCGTAACATCGAGCCATCTCAAGAATCTTTGAACCAGGGATCCTAAGCTCGCGGATCCACAATCACGTACCTAAACTGCGGACATTTAACGCACTTCGGGGTCAAGATAACAAAAATTTAATATGGAATGTAAATAAAGTACAAAGAAATGATCATAATCGTACAAAAGAATGACGAGGGCAAGTATAAAAGTACATACGGATCCCGCCGTGTCATTACCACTTATGAACTTAATTGCACATCATTATCTTTTCCATTCCATTAAGAGTTATAGCCATATCTTACGCATATACTTAGGAGAAGTCATTAAGTTCATTACCATCTAACTTACTTATCTTTCATAACATAATCCGCCCTTTATGGAGGACGATATACTACCCGACCCAACTGGACGCGATCAAGTCACACAAATATCAAAGCGTGCGTGGAATCCCCATCACCGCGGTATAAGTGTAAAATATAACCACGTGACGCGCCCGTGGCATCCCACCTCACCGTCGCATACATACACAATACATATATATATCTCCGCGTGGAATCCCACATCATCGCGATACCGTAGGTATAACATATAACCATGTGACGCGCCGTGGCATCCCACCTCACCGCTTTGACACATACACATATATATATATATATATATATATATATATATATATATATATATATATATATATATATATAACGCGTCGCATGCCCAAGATTCTCATCGTATAAGCATGGCCATAACGTGCCTCGGCGTCCTCATCGTATAAGCGGGCCATAACGTGCCTCGGCGTCCTCATCGTAGTGCAGTCTTCACGTGAGCTAGCCCATGGAGTAATAATATAACATGCCCCCGGAATCCCTCATCGTGGGTACATGTTGTTATACCCCGTATTTCCAGAGTATGTACGTAAGGGCGTACGTATAATAATTTAAGCCTTAAAGATTGGCTAGTTTCGAAATTGTACACAACACCCGATTAGAGTCGTTTTTCGACGAAACGTTTCCACAGCTTTCGTAGGGAAAATTTCGGCTATGTCATTTATTATTTTTGCGGATTTTTCCGAGACACGAAACATTTTGGACCAACGGGAGGGTGACATGTGTCACCCTCACATTGGATGAAGTGGGCGGTAATGCTTGGCCGAATGGGTCTTGTGTAGTAGGTAGGATATTTTTGTGCAAGTTGTGTGGTAGATGGATAAGGTACACATGGTGGAAATCTAACCCTACACTTGCACCACACTTGTCTTCATCTTGGCCATTGGTTGGCCTTCACTGACCTATAAATACCCTCTAGTTGAAGACATTCTTCATCCAAAAATTGAGCAATCTTTCTAAGTCTCAAACCCTCCTCTCCTCTTGTGATCTCGTCCGCCACACACCCCTCCTCTTGAAGGCCCCTTGGCGAAACTGTTATACCTCGTAGTTCCGTGGTATGTATGCGAGGGCGTGCGTGCGAGAATCTGCAGAAAGATTGGAAAGGAAGAAAGAGGCGATTTTTCCACGGAAAAGTTTAGGTTTTGTGAAGGAAAAGGTTCGTTAATGGGAATTGGATTCCCATTTGGTATTCGGACTTCTGGAATATTAGAGAATTATGGAATTTTATTTTGGAAATGGTCACGGGCCCACGGAGAAATTTACGGTTTTGTGGGGCCCACTTTGTTTTGAGATTTTGGCCATTGTGGATATTTTGGAAGATGTTTTATTTTGGGCGATAGGAGGGTGACACGTGTCACCCCGCTGGTGGCTTAGCCGAATGGCATTTGTGCACAACACGGTTAGAGTCGTTTTTCGACTAAACGTTTTCATAACTTGCGAAGGAAAATTCGGCTATGTCTTTTCTTATTTTTGCGGATTTTTCCGAGAGACGGAACATTTTGGACCAACGAGAGGCGGCACTTGGCACCCTCTCGTCAGTGGGCAAGGTGGGCGCATACGGGACCAATTGGGAGGTCAGTGGTAGATATTTTGGTAGATATTTGTGAGGTTTTAAGGAGTAGGGACTAGGGGCACTTGGGCATATCTTGGCCCTACACTTGTGTAGCACTTGGCTCAATCTTGGCCGTTGGTTGGCCTTGCTTGTGCTTATAAATACCCTCTCCCTTTGATGAATTCTTCATCCTTTCCTAAATGTTTCTAAGTGTTAAATCTTCTCCTCCCTTAGTGTTGAGTTCGGCCAAGAGGCCTCCCTCTCCTAGAGGCCTTGGCAGGGTACACCCTCCTAGTAGTGTGGCGGGTACCCCTAGCCAAGTTGCTTTCGTATAATACCCCTTTGTGGTGTAGAAATACTCTCAAAGTATTGTTATAATGCCCAAATTACCTTAGCCAGATACCTTGTAGTATTCTAAGGTTATACCTATCTGAAAAGCAGGAAATACTATTATACTTCCCGTCACAAAACCGAAACCCTAGGAAAATCTCCATAGTCATTGGAGTATTGTGTAGAAGTTGGTTAGAACTTCTAAGGGTGGTTTAGAGCGGTTGGAGCGCTCGAGTTGAGCTAAACGATTGCCCAGGATCGACTTTATACTTGGATAATTATGGGCTTATCGAGGTAAATATCTTGTCCCTCTATTGTAATTGGAAATTACATGTTGTTAGAATATATAGTTAAAGTATACTATATATAGAACTGAACGTGGTTAGTTGGCAATGTCTTTTGACTTAAGCACAAGAATCGAATCGAATCAGACATGAGACTTGTGTAGTAGACGTGGAGTAGAATTGTACCCGTTCGGGTTAGATGTATAACCCCTGGTTGGCTTGGTAGCCGGCCCCGTTAGAGGAGGAGATTTACGCTGTTGCGGGGGGGGGAGGTGCTGCCGAATTTTCTGTAGAATGTTCTACGATAAGATCTTAATGTTAATAAGCGCCTTGTGGCCTTATAGGTTGAAGTACTACGTGTGGCGCGTTACTTGGCTTTAGGAGTAGCGGTACTGGGAGTACTTGGAGCGTTTTGCTATTAGTCGATACTCGTCGCGAGGTATGTGAACCTCTTCCTATCTCTTACAGCATGATATGTGAACTATGTAGTACGGTGAGCGTGCATGTACTATTTGTATTTGATTGGTGTAAAACATAAAGTGTTATAACGGCTTTATGGGAAGTTGGTTATAACGGCTTTATGTTGGTAAGAAAATACATGTGGTTTTTAAAAGGTAACTGATTTGAACTATAACCGGCTTGTTATGTGTTAATAAAGAACTTGAAGTATTTCAAAAGAGTTTTGAATCATTTTTAGAAGAAGTAATACTTGATTTGTTTTGAAAACTTAAGAGTTATACTAGCTTTATGGAAAGTTAGGTATAACGTCTTAAGAATGTTTTCTTGATTTTGGAAATCGAATGTGTATCGACAAACCACCGCGGCGTTAATAAAAGGAAATGTTTTGTGATTAAGTATTATTAAAACCGAGAAACTTCCATCTGCATAGAAGCTAAGATGAGACAAAATGATATTTCCTAGACCGTGCGGTCTTGTAATAAGATCGTTATAAACAAGAATAAACTACTCACGTATATGACATATGTTACTCAATTGTTCTAAAAGGAATCAAGTGATTAAGTTTGGGAACTATGAAACCATTTGAAAATGAGAAGCTTGAGTAATTGAAACTAGGCAAACCGGAACTTAGGAAAAGAATGTTGTTACTTGATTTTGAAAAGGAAGGTGGGTTGGTCATTCTAATACTACGTATCGGGTGACTTTTATAAAAGTAATGGATCTCTTTTAAAAGAACTTAACGTATGTAGTACTTTGGGGTTAAAACCCGGACTTTGGCATAAAATGAAAGTACTTTGAGTTGTGTGCAACTTGTCATACTTGTTGTTGTGAAACTTGCCTATGCTTGTTGTTGTGAAACTTGCCTATGCTTGTTGTTGTGAAACTTGCCTATGCTTGTGATGATAGCCTTTATTATACAAGCGTTGTGTTTCGTGGTTACCGCTCTCTCGATAGGTCGGTTGGTAGTTGAGAACTTACTTGACGCGCGTGCAGCGACGAGAAATTCCACGCACGCGTTCTCGTTGATAGTATTATTGTTGTTAATCGCTTTGGACATACCGACACGACGCGTGGCGCTGCGTATGCTTCCATTTTGGTTAAGGTCTTGTGGTTGTCGCTTTGGATATCTCGACACGACGCGTAGCGCACGTATGTTTCCATTTTGATTATCGCCTTGTGATTTCCTTTTGGACATCGACACGATCGTACGCTGCGGGTATGCGTCCATTTGGAATGCTGTCCTATTGTTTCCTTGGACATACCGACACGATGCGTAGCGCACGGGTATCGTCCATTTGGAATCTGTCCTATTGTTTCCTTGGACATACCGACACGATCGTAGCGCACGGGTATGCGTCCATTTGGAAAGTTGTCTTATTGTTTCCACTTTGGACATACCGACACGACGCGTAGCGCACGTATGCTTCCATTTGGATTCTTTGTCTTGTTGTTATCATATCATCGATCGGCAGATGAGGAAGGTATTCCACGCATGATTGATGTTGTGGGCGTGAGACCCATTGTTATATTTGAGTGATGACTTGAGGCGTGAGTCACGACTTGACATGATCGCTATTATTGTGAATCGTAGTTTGGTTATCATACATGTCTCTGCTTTATAGACTATTATGATTTCATTTACGATTTTTAGTTTCACATACTCTGCACTGTCCAGACCGACCTCCTTCGGGCCGCGTCATGCCGCAGTAAAGGTACACCGCCATTGATCCTCGCTCTTGTGGTCAGATTGGCGTGGAAAGCTCCGTTTCTCGAGGCTTATCGATGGTATAGTCCCTGTTGTTGTAGGTGTTTACATTCGGGGTATGGCGGGCCCCGTCCCCGCCATTGTTGTCGTATCATTTCTTAGAGGTCTGTAGTGCTGTTGTGGGTAGGGTTTGTAAAAGGATTAAAACTGTTCATGTTGGACAAAGTTGTTATTTATATATATGCCGAAAGGCAAGTTTTTCTCAGTTATTGTTTCATATTTCATAATATGTCTTGTATTGTTTATGTTCCGATTACTCGATGTTGTATCACTAGGGTGCCCGGTAAGGCACGACCACGCCCGAATCGGGTCGTGACAAAAGTGGTATCGAGCGATTAATCCTCGGAAAGTGTCTACGCATCAGATCGAAGAGTCTTGATTATCGGTGTGTTGTGCACCACGCCAATAATCAGGAGGCTATAGGATATTTAGGATTGGTTTCTATTCTTCTCACTCTGAGGTCGTGCCTTAGAGCTGTGTGTTAAGTTGGACCCTCTAAACGTATTTCTTTCCCTTACCGTTATGCCTCCGCGTAGGCAACCCGCCCAGAGGCAAGGCAAATGAGGAGCCGCGAGTAGAATCAGAGGGTCATGAGGGCACAGCCCAATCATTACCTAGGTAGTGCTTCGTTCGGGATTTCTGCGACGTTACTAGCCCCAATGAGTTTAGCACGGCGGCGGTTCTCATGCGCCATGATATTTGAACTTTCGGTTCCACGGCCGGAACAGAGAATTTAGATTGCAAAGAGGCGACCACATTAGCCATGGTTTTTGCTACCAGAGATTATACCGATGTACCACGAGTCTTGATGACTACCTAAGAAAGGGTTGTGCAAGAGTAATTCTTCAGTTGGGCTTGAGCATGGCCTGTGTACGGGCTTATGCGCAGCAGGCCGAGACACGTAGAGATCGACGGGGTAACCAAGGGCGAGAGAAGAGGGCCAGAAAGGCGTCCTTGGTAACTTTCAAGGTGAGTATACCTTAAGTGCTATGTTCGATAGCGGTGTTAGTTGTGATTAGAAATCATGGTGGGTTAACCGAGTAAGATTTTGGAGGATAGAGAAAGTGTGAGCCTTAGAGCTTTATACGCAAAGACCTTAGAGGTAAGGCCATCTCGGGTAGAGACGTATGTTTATGTTTGACCACTTATAGGAGTGCTTAGTGCACGTGGTGTGTTTGGGATAGGTCCGCAAGTAGTGTGAAATGAAGAGGGTAGTTGAGCTAAGAAGACCGCTAGGTTTTCGTAACGTGATTAGTGAGATTGTTCGATCGGAGCTAGTATTGTGCGGCGTTGCGGGTCGGGTTGAGGCCACGTTGCGGGTCAACCCGGCGCATGTATGGCGCGGGTCTGCGGTTGTGGTGGTCCCGCTTGTGGTAGGGTCACGAGGTGCTAGGCCCAAGTTTAGTTAACCAACGACGAGTTCGTGGATGCGTTCGACCGGTGGTCGGGCGATGGGGCACCCATCGTGTTCTTGATCGGACCGTTCACTGGCGATGTTGATTTATCGAGAAAGGTTGTAAGGCGCACGGGGTGCCTACCTTCACCTTATGATGCATGGAGCCAGTGTTACGGCTGTTTTTGTTTCGGAAGTTTTACCAAGCATGTGTTAAGAACTCGGGTAAGTCTCGAATCGCATTCGCCTCGGGCGGTCGTGGATTTGAGGTAGTTGTGAGGATTGTTGTCTCTGTGGAGGAGCGTTTGAGCTACCATTTGGTGTTCGGATGTCGCCTTGAAGCCTTGCGGGCGGAAGTGTAAGTTGCGGTCGATTGGTTCGATGTTGGCGGTGGTTGAGATAGTTGGTTGATCTTGTTCCACAGACCGTGGATAGTGAGAAGCTTGTCTAGAAGAAGTTCGCACTCGGAGGAATCGTGCGGATAATCGCGACGACGCCAGAGTTCGTTGAGTTGGCGGTCTTCTTGAAAGTACCACCGGACAGTGTGTGACGAGTTTTGAAAGAAGGAACTTAGCCCGAGTTACTTTGGGCCTTTGTGAGTTCATGTGAAGAATAGGCGGAGTTGCTATATGTTAGCATTTGCCGTCCGACTTAGGAGGAAGGACGTCCGGTCTTCGTATTGTTATGTTCGGAAAGTATCGAAGATCCATCCGAATGTTCCCGATTAATGATGACCACGTTAGAGATAGTAACCGAGTTTTGGATACTAAAGCGATATCGAAATATGGTAAGAATTCGAGTGTCACGGCGCCTTGATGATCGCGTGCGGCCGGTACCATTTGTTGGGTCGTTGGAGCAAGGCTCGCGACAAAGTGACAAAAGTAGTATTATTTGTGGTGATGTTAGAGGTGTTTCCTCGTGGACTTGGATGTAGGTATTTTGCGTGGGTATTTACGTGGCGGTGTGGCGGGATTGTTTCGTAAGTATAGTAGTGAAGACTATCTCGCACGCGCTCGTTTTGAGACTTAGAAGGAACATTCGGACGAATGTTTCTAAGGGGAAGAATGTTATACCCGTAGTTCCGTGGTATGTATGCGAGGACGCACGAGAATACGCATGAAAGATTGGAAAGGAAGAAAGAGGCGATTTTTCCACGGAAAAGTTTCGGTTTTGTGAAGGAAAAAGGTTCGTTAATGGGAATTGGATTCCCGATTTGGTATTCGGACTTCTGGAATATTAGAGAATTATGGAATTTTATTTTGGAAATGGTCACGTGGGGCCCACGAGAAATTTACGGTTTTTGGGGCCCACTTTGTTTTGAGATTTTGGCCATTGTGGATATTTTCGAAGATGTTTTATTTTGGGCGATAGGAGGGTGACACGTGTCACCCCGCCTTGTGGCTTAGGCCGAATGGCATTTGTGCACAACACCTTGCTAGAGTCGTTTTTTAAACGCTTTTTCATAACTGCGAAGGAAAATTCGGCTATGTCTTTTCTTATTTTTGCGGATTTTTCCGAGAGGCGAACATTTTGGACCAACGAGAGGCGACTTGGCACCCTCTCATCAGCGGGGCAAGCGGCGCATGGGACGAATGGGAGGTCAGTGGTAGATATTTTGGTAGATATTTGTGAGGTTTTAAGGAGTAGGGACTAGGGGCACTTGGGCATATCTTGGCCCTACACTTGTGTAGCACTTGGCTCAATCTTGGCCATTGTTGGCCTTGGCTCAGGCTATAAATACCCTCTCCCTTTGATGAATTCTTCATCCTTTCCTAAATGTTTCTAAGTGTTAAATCTTCTCCTCCCTTAGTGTTGAGTTCGGCCAAGAGGCCTCCCTCTCCTAGAGGCCTTGGCCGAAGGGTACACCCCACTCCTAGTAGTGTGGCGTGGGTACCCACCAAGTTGCTTCGTATAATACCCCTTTGTGGTGTAGAAATACTCTCAAAGTATTGTTATAATGCCCAAATTACCTTAGCGTATACCTTGTAGTATTCTAAGGTTATACCTATACGAAAAGCCCGGAAATACTATTATACTTCCCACCACAAACCGAAACCACAGGAAAATCTCCATAGTCAGTTGGAGTATTGTGTAGAAGTTGGTTAGAACTTCTGGGTGGTTTAGAGCGGTTGAGCGCTCGGAGTTGGAGCTAAACGATTGCGCAGGATCGACTTTATACTTGGATAATTATGGGCTTATCGAGGTAAATATCTTGTCCCTCTATTGTAATTGGAAATTACATGTTGTTAGAATATATAGTTAAAGTATACTATATATAGAACTGAACGTGGTTAGTTGGCAATGTCTTTTGACTTAAGCTCAAGAATCGAATCGAATCAGATGAGACTTGTGTAGTAATCTTGTGGAGTAGAATTGTACCCGTTCGGGTTAGATGTATAACCCCCCCCTGGTTGGCTTGGTAGCCGGCCCCGTTAGAGGAGGAGATTTACGCTGTTGCGGGGGGGGGGAGGTGCTGCCGAATTTTCTGTAGAATGTTCTACGATAAGATCTTAATGTTAATAAGCGCCTTGTGGCCTTATAGGTTGAAGTACTACGTGTGGCGCGTTCTACTTGGCTTTAGGAGTAGCCGACAGTTGGGAGTACTTGGAGCGTTTTGCTATTAGTCGATACTCGTCGCGAGGTATGTGAACCTCTTCCTATCTCTTCTAGCATGATATGTGTGAACTATGTAGTACGGTAGACGTACATGTACTAAATGTATTTGATTGGTGTAAAACATAAAGTGTTATAACGGCTTTATGGGAAGTTGGTTATAACGGCTTTATGTTGGTAAGAAAATACATGTGGTTTTTAAAAGGTAACTGATTTGAACTATAACTGGCTTGTTATGTGTTAATAAAGAACTTGAAGTATTTCAAAAGAGTTTTGAATCATTTTGAGAGAAGAAGTAATACTTGATTTGTTTTGAAAACTTAAGAGTTATACTAGCTTTATGGAAAGTTAGGTATAACGTATTAAGAATGTTTTACTGATTTTGGAAATCAGAATGTGTATCGACAAACCACTGCAGCGTTAATAAAAGGAAATGTTTTGACAGATTAAGTATTATTAAAAGAAACTTCCATCTGCATAGAAGCTAAGATGAGACAAAATGATATTTCCTAGACCATGGTCTTTGTAATAAGATCGTTATAAACAAGAATAAACTACTCACGTATATGACATATGTTACTCAATTGTTCTAAAAAGGAATCAAGTGATTAAGTTTGGGAACTATGAAACCATTTGAAAATGAGAAGCTTGAGTAATTGAAACTAGGCAAACTGAACTTAGGAAAAGAATGTTGTTACTTGATTTTGAAAAGGAAGGTGGGTTGGTCATTCTAATACTACGGGTATCGGGTGACTTTTATAAAAGTAATGGATCTCTTTTAAAAGAACTTAACGTATGTAGTACTTTGGGGTTAAAAACCCGGACTTTGGCATAAAATGAAAGTACTTTGAGTTGTGTGCAACTTGCCTATGCTTGTTGTTGTGAAACTTGCCTATGCTTGTTGTTGTGAAACTTGCCTATGCTTGTTGTTGTGAAACTTGCCTATGCTTGTGATGATATCCTTTATTATACAAGCGTTGTGTTTCTGTGTTACCGCGTCTCTCGATAGAGGGTCGGTTGACTGGTTGAGAACTTACTTGGACGTGCCGGCAGTGACGGAGAAATTCCACGGGTACGTTCCTGTTGATAGTATTATTGTTGTTAATCGCTTTGGACATACTGACACGATGCGTAGCGCACGGGTATGCTTCCATTTTGGTTAAGGTCTTGTGGTTAATCGCTTTGGATATACTGACACGATGCGTAGCGCACGGGTATGTTTCCATTTTGATTATCGCCTTGTGATTTCCTTTTGGACATACTGACACGATGCGTAGCGCACGGGTATGCGTCCATTTGGAATACTGTCCTATTGTTTCCCTCTGGACATACTGACACGATGCGTAGCGCTGCGGGTATCGTCCATTTGGAATCTTGTCTATTGTTTCGCTTTGGACATACTGACACGATGCGTAGCGCACGGGTATGCGTCCATTTGGAAAGTTGTCTTATTGTTTCCCTTTGGACATACTGACACGATGCGTAGCGCTGCGGGTATGCTTCCATTTGGATTGCTGTCTTGTTGTTATCATATCATCGACTGCCGGCAGTGAGGAAGGTATTCCACGGGCATGATTGATGTTGTGGGCGTGAGACCCATTGTTATATTTGAGTGATCACTTGAGGCGTGAGTCCCCGACTTGACACGATCGCTATTATTGTGAATCGTAGTTTGGTTATCATACATGTCTCCCGCTTTATAGACTATTATGATTTCATTTACGATTTTTAGTTTCACATACTCTTTGCACTGTTATCGACCTCCTTGGCCGCGTCATGCCGCAGTAAAGGTACACCGTCATTGATCCTCGCTCTAGTGGTCACGATTCATGTGGGAAAGCTCCGTTCTCGAGGCTTATCGATGGTATAGTCCTGTTGTTGTAGGTGTTTACATTCGTGGTATGGCGGGGCCCTGTCCCGCCATTGTTGTCGTATCATTTCTTAGGTGCAGTAGTCTTTGTGGGTAGGGTTTGTAAAAGGATTAAAGCTGTTCATGTTGGAAAAAGTTGTTATTTATATATATGCCGAAAGGCAAGTTTTCTCAGTTATTGTTTCATATTTCATAATATGTCTTGTATTGTTTTATGTTCCGTGATTACTCGATGTTGTATCACTAGGGTGCCGGTAAGGCACGATCCACGGGCCTAATCGGTCGTGTAAAACCTACCCCCTTTTGAGTGAGGCTTGGCGTGGTACCCACTGCCTAGTTGTCTCGTATAAATACCCCTTGTTGTGGTATAGAAATACTCTCCTAGTATTGTTATTATGTCCAAATACCTTGCCCAAACACCTTGTAGTATTCCCAAGGTTACACTTATACAAGCCCGTAAAATACCATTATACTTTCCTCACTACCAAAACGAAACCCTAAGTAAATCTTCACCGTAGTTGAAGTTATAAGTAAGTTGGTTAGAACTTCTAAGGGTTGGTTGGAGCGGCCTAACGCAGAGTAGGAGCTAAACCTTGCTCGGATCGACATATTAACTCGGATAATTTTGGGCTTATCGAGGTAAACATTCTTGACCTTACATTTGTAATTGGAAATTACATGTTGTAGGAGTATATAGTTAAGTATACTATATATAGAATCGACCATAGTTGTGCGGCAATGTCTTTTGACTTAAGCTCGAATAATACTTACAGCAATGTCTTGCGACTTAAGCTGAATTTTAAGAATCGAATCGAATCGTAATTACATAGGTCAGACATGAGACTTGTGTAGCATTCGTGTAGTAGAATTGTACACGCCCGGTCAGACGTGTTAACCCTCGTTGGCTTGGTAGCTACCGATAAGGGAGAGATTTACGCTGTTGTGCGGAGAGTCGCCGAATTTTACGTAGAATATGGAACGATGAGATCTAGATGTTAATAAGCGCGTGGCCTTATAGGTTGAAGTTACGTGTGGTGCGATCTACGTGGCTTAAGGAGTAGCCGACGGTTTGAGGTACTTGGAGCATTTTGCTATTAGTCGATAATCGCCGCGAGGTATGTGAACCTCTTCCTATCTTTTCCAAAGATGATATGTGTATAACTATGTAGTACGGTAGAGCGTACGTGTGTTAAATGTATTTGATTGGTAAAACATAAAGGGTTATAACGGCTTTATGGGAAGTTGGTTATAACAGCTTTATGTAGGTTAAGAAATGCCTTGTGGTTTTTAAAGGGTAATTGATTTGACTTATAACTGACTTAATGTGTGACCATAAAGAGACTTGACTTGAATGAATTAATATGAGTTTTGTGTGAAACCTCATTCGTGAGTAATGAGTACTTGGTTTTTAAAAAGGAATAATGTTTCTTGATTCGAAATCGAATGTGTATCGACAAACCAACTGCGGCGTTAATAAAGTAAAATGTATTAAATAAATGAAGTATTATATTAAAACCAGTAGAAACCTCCATCTGCATAGAAGCTAAGATGAGACAAAATGATATTACATTTTCTAGATCATGGCTGCTTAATAAGATTGATTATGAACAGGAATAACATACACTCATATAAGGCATATGTTTTCTCAGATTGTTCAAAAAAGAATTATATTCTTAAATGATTAAGACTATGAACTATGAAACTTTTCTAAAATTAAGAGACTTGAGTAAGTGAAATTAGGCAAACTGGAACTTTAGGAAAAAGAATGTTGTTAAGAAGGAAAGTGTTTTGGTTTACCTAAAATGTGAGTCACTCTATTTTTTAATACTACGGGTATCGGGTGACTTTTATAAAAGGAATGAACCTCTTTAAAAGGAATTTAACGTACGTAGTACTTTAGGGTTAAAACCCGGACTTTGGCATAAAATGAAAGTACTTTGAGTTGTGTATGACTTGCCTATGCTTGTTGTGGTGAAACCTGCCTATGCTTGTGATGATAGCCTTTGTTGTGCAAGTGTTGTATTTCTGTGTTACCGCGTCTCTCGATAGAGGGCCGGTTGACTTGTTGAGAACTTACTTGGACGTGCTGGCAGTGACGGAGAATTCCACGGGTATGTTTCCATTTTGATTGTTGTCTTGTTGATTGATGTCACATGGACATGTCTACACCGATGCAGTCCGGCATGGCTACGCGGCAGGGTTGATTACCCGATATATTGTTATTGTGGTCACATGGACATGTCTACACCGATGCAGAATTCCGGGGGCGTGTGTCCATGCGGCAGGGTTGATCACCCAGTATATTATTCTGGATGTTACATGGGCATGTCTACACCGATGCAGAATTCCGGGGGCATGTGGCCATGCGGATTGTCATTATTGTTGCATCATGGACATGTTTACACCGATGCACTCGGCACGCGCCGTGATGCGAACATGATTGGTGTTGTGGGCGTGAGACCCATAGTTATATTTGAGTGATGACTTTGAGGGCGTGAGTCCCTGACTTGACTACTTTTATATGGCATACTGTATTTTGGTCATCATACATGTCTCCTGCTTTATATAGATCGTTATGATTTAACTACTGATTTTCGCCACATACTTGGTACTGTTATCGACCTCCTCGGGGCCGTTCATGCCGCAGTAAGTACATCGTCTGTCGATCCCCGCTTTTAGGATCACCTTTCGCGTATTGGAAGCTCTCCTTCGGAGGCTTATCTTTTGGTATGTGTTCCCGAGTTGTAGGTTCTTGTACATTCAGGGTATGGCGGGCCCCGTCCGTCATAGTTGTTGTAAATCTTAGAGTGCAGTAATTGTGGGCGGGGTTGTAAAAGGATTAAACTGTTCGGGTTTGTATGTCTATACGCGTAAGGCAACCGCTTTGGTTGCTGTTTACTTATATATCTCTTATTTCATGTTCATGTTTTATTTCACGATTTTCTCCGATGTTGTATCACCAGGTGCCCGGTAAGGCACGACCACGCCCGGGTTCGGGTCGTGACACATGTCTTCATGGGGAGCTAGCCCATGGAGTAATAGCCGTACATAGCATGGTCGCATGCCCCGGAATCCCTCATCGTATAGGCATGGCCATGGGTAATAAAACAAATCCGGGAATCTAACCCGCCTCCTGGTCACATGCCCCGGAATCCCACATCGTATAAGCATGTCCAAGGATCAATCATAATGGAAGCATACCCGTGGAATCCCACATCACCGCTTGCACGTCCAAGTAAACTTACAACAAGACAACCGGCCCTCCAACTGAGAGTCACGACATCGTAAACATATAATACTTGCACTCAAAGCTATCACAAGCAAACATAGGCAAGTTCATTAAACCTTTAGACTTCCATTTTTATAAACTCATGACACTTTCATTTCACACATAAAAATCCGGGAATTTAACCCAAGTACTACGTGCTTACATTCTTTTCAAAAGACTCCTTTTCATATAAAACCCCAAGATACTAACACCCGTAGTATCAAGGCTTGTTTACATTTTACATAAGTCACTACACTTTTAGAAATACATTATTCGGCTTCTAAATCAAGTGACTTCTTTCCTTAAAACTTAAGCAGTTGATGCTTTTAAATCCATTTGCCTTCCTTTATTTCAAAACATTTATCATTACTTAGAGAAAACCACTCTTAACTTCCCATAAAGCTATTATAACCCACTTCCCATAAAGTCGTTATACTAACTTTATACTTTAGGAAAATACATTCTTTTTATAACCAAGAGACTTATACTTTCAAAATACTTCAAGTCTCTTATCTTTTAGAATCAAGTTTCGTAGTTCATAGTCTTAACACTTCATAACGTAAACTCTTTAATTTAAGCAACATATGCCTTATATGTGTGAATATGTTATACTTGTTTATACTGATCTCATTAAAGCAGCCATGATCTAGAAAATGTAATACAATTTTGTCTTATCTTAGCTTCTATGCAGATGGAGAATTCTACTTGTTTTAATATAATTTATCGTCATTACATTTTCCTTTATTAACGCTGCAATGGCTTGTTCGATACTTATTCTCATTCAGAAACAGTAAATTAGCCAAGTCAACTTGGCTCCAAATACCTCCTAACGACTCTTACCAACATTCCCCATAAGACTTGGTAAGAACTTAGGATAACTCAGACATAACATTTACATATAGTAAATCAACATACATACTTCTTAACTTCTAAGAGTAGAAGGAATCATGAACTAATACCACATGTATATTCCATACATACAATCATGTCAAAGGAAGGAAGAGGTTCACATACCTCGCGACGATTATCGACAAAAAGCAAAATGCTCCAAAGTACTTCAACCTTGCTAGCTATTCCATCCTTCAAGTAGAATACGCTATACTTGGTACTTCAACCTAAATTGGCCATAATACGTCCATTAACCTCTAGCTTCGAACGTAGAATATTCTAAGTGCAAAGTCACTAAATTCTACGGAAAATCGGACAGCATTTCCTTTGTTTCTACTTACTTTGCCACATTTTTCAAGGCCGAATACAATAACCAAACACGCCACATTTAAGGCTCAACATACCAACCAATCAAAGGGGATTACACGCCTTACAATACGTGTAAAATTCCGCCCCACAATTCATACCAAGTAGTTTAATACTCAAAGCCATTCTCGGCTAACAATATAACAACACAAGTCCTTTCCAATTCTTTTTCAATCCAACTTCTTAGGAAAAAACATGTTATATAGTCATAAACAACTTAACAATTATAATCACCTTAATCAGCTCTTTAGATAACATGCGACGACTAAACTAGTAACTAAATTGAATTACAAACTTAAAGGCTAAATCATGCAACTTTCGGATTCCATCCAAATATTCCATAACACATATCATTCTTCATAATAAAATCCACATGATCATTTCTAACTACTACAACATGAAATCTTGAATTATAATAGCAAGACGGAGATTATTACCTCCTTAAGCTCAAAATGATCCAAAACCCTAAGTCGATCCTTAGCAACTCCAACTCCTTTTCTTGACGTTCCAATCCGCTATTTGCAATCCTTAGAAGCTTGTGAAAAACTCCTCTTCTATTTCCAACTTCAAAGTTGAAGAACACCTTGGGTTTCCGCCTTGCGACTAACGTAAAAATGCGGTTTTTCCGAAATCTTTCTATTGAGATATCCTTACAATACCCTTAGGGACCTTGGGTTAAAGTCTTGTGAATAATGGATCACAATTGCAAAATTTTCTTGTTCACTAAGGCTCAAAGCCGAGAGCAATGTTCCAAGAACAAGTGTTCATCAATTTTTTTCTAAGTGTAAAATAGTCTTGTCTTGCTACTAGTATGTTTATATAATACATTGGAGGGTCTAGATTACAACACATGTAAAGTTTGGAGGGAAGAGATCAAGCCAAGTGGCCCTTGGACTTAGTCAACAATATCAAGCTCTTAATTAGCAAGACTTTGTCATCTACACATTGGTCAAATGACCATTTCACCCTTGAATATTTCGTCCAAGACTATAGTGGGGGGGTGCCACGTGTCGCCCTCCCATTCGTCCATAAAATTCCGTAACCCTCATGGGCCTCACAAAACGTAAAATTCCTCGGGTGGACCCCACACGACCAAATCCGTAAAATAAATTTCCATAATGAAAATACATTCCATAATCCTCAATTAATGCATTTTGAGAATCCAATTCTCCTCAACGAACATTTTTTCTTTCCGACGTTCGGAAGATTTTCCGTCGAAAAAACAATTCTTTCTTTCGTACCCTTTTCAAGTCTTGTGTTCCTTACATACATTCTCTTAAACATGTCCTGGAGTTACGGGGTGTAACAGTCCAATTATTATTCTTGGGAAGGATTTGAAAGTATTTTTGAGTGTTTAAAAAAAATCATCTTTACAAGGACTCTTTAAAGAGTGATGACGGTTACACGTCGCCCAAAGAGGATTTTCAAAAATTGACATTTAAGGGATAATTCTCTTTTGAATTGGAAGAGGGATTAGAAGTTGCAAGATATGTTGAGACCTAAATTTATAATTAAACACATGGAAAGTGTACATACAATAGTTTTGACAAGCCGTTCAGAATTTCAATTTTAAGCAAATTTCTGTGACATCACATATTCAGATATTATAAATTCGAGTTCTATGATAGTACATGACATACAACAAAATTCCAGCGTTCCTAACACACATGAAGTGTATTTTTGCAAGATTTAGCTTCTTTACTCTGTAACCTTTATTGATTGAGTACTTTGTTTTGCATTGTGGACTCTTAGATACTTCTCCAATGATTTCTTCTTTTGTTCTCTCCAGTTCAGAGCCTCCTATCCTTTTATGCCTTTATTAATACCGATTATATTTTTTTAGTTTTCCTGAATATGTGTCTGACTTAGCTTTTAGAACTGTTGATCTATGTGCTGCCCTCTAAGCTTCCAAGAGTTTATAAGAGGTTAGCATTATGAACAAATTATCCACTCGTAGTTTGCCCAATTCACATACTTTTTCGATTGCAATCACATTGGGTCTCCACAAGCGAAAGAGACTCCTCAGAACTTTCCTGGCCACTTCTTCGGAGGAGAATTCCCTTCCAAGAGTCTTATGTTCACAAATGATGTTGTAGAATCTGATGAACATATCCCAGTTAGATTCTCTTTTGTGCATTGAGAATGATTTGTACTTTCTCATTAGATTGTTGAGTCTAAGCTACTTTTTCTGAGACATGTCTTCATGTGTTTGATTCAAACATTGCCAAATCTCCTTGGCACTAGAGCATTATGAGACTGTTTCTATCACTACTTCCAAGTGTGCAGAGTCAGATACTTGTTGAAGTAGAGTTTTGTTCCATCATTCTGAAGTCTTCGAAAACAAATTCCTCCTTGAATTTGGGATATATTGTGCCATCATGTATGATTTTAATGGGCATTACTGGTCCTATTGTTGTGATCACTTAGAGCTCATAGTCAAATTCATTTAGATAGATTTTCATGTGTTCTTTCAACATGGTGTAGAACTTACCATTAAATAATGGTAGCATGTAAAAAAATGGTCTTCTATTGTGTCCACTTCCTTGTGCATGACTCATCGTGATCTTTTTTTTGGGTGTTAACCTTTTAAATAGAGCATGCTCTAATGCCAATTCATATTCTGCACACCTATAGCTCTATCATATGTGACGCCTAATTTTTGTCTATAGGATGAAACACATTACTCTTCATGTTCTATGTGTGGCGTATTGCGGAATACTAAAGAACAGTAAAGCAAAAGACACAAAACTTTTACGTGGAAACCATCAGGCTCATAAGGGAAATAAGAACCATGACCTATAACTCTGTAGGATTTATCCTCAACTCCACTACAACTATGAACCTCTGCTAATTCAAGTTACAAACTATTTAACCTAGAAAATATAAACTTTAATTCCTCTCACTAATCTACCTAGACCAGTAAGCAACCTTCAAGTTAAACTCTAACTTGAAGTTAAATTTGAAAATATTTAAACTTATGAGAATGCTTCTACGAAAGCTGATAAAGGTACAACTCAATAAACAAACCTAATACACATATCTAGACTTAAGCACTATAAACATAAATTTTGTAACACAACTTCTTAAATTTGTTCCGATGTATAAAGACACACTTAATGAATCAAAACACTCTCAATGATATTTGGTTGATTTGCTCAAGTTTCTAATTTACTCTCTTTGTGGGTGTGTAGTGTTCTTCATAGTAAGACGTGATATCTATAGCTCTTAAACTTCATCATTGCGACAACCTAAACCCTGTTTGATATGGATCAAGTTAGAATGGGGTTTTGAGGTGGATTAGGATTTTTTCACCTTCTCGCAAGTGGATTAGGATTTTTTCACCTTCTCGCAATTTAGTTTTCATGTAGGACTCTGAAATATATTGATATGTATGGTACAAAATCCTGATATGTACAACATGATATCCTTCCGCCTTGTATGCCAGGTCGTTACCATAAAAAAATCAAATCCTAGTTACTGCAGGTTATGTTTGAAACATATTCTTGGACCTGGTCAAGCACCTGGTATTCCAGCCTCTGAATCTTCTAACTGTTTTGAGCTAGAACATGTTAAAATACTTTTTTCATCAATCTCATCTCGTACATTCTTCATCTGCTTTTACTTGCTTTTGAGATGTTGGATGAAACATGTTCACTGATATGTTGCACAATCTCAAAATGACCAATATACCCGGGGCTCAACTTGCCCCTTTTATCGAACCCCATCACGTCCTTCATGGGTGAAACCTTCAACAAAACTCGTTCACCAACCATGAACTCTAGATCACGAACCTTCCGATTCGTGTAACTATTTTTCTGACTCTGAGCTGTAAGAAGCCTCTTCTAAATCAACTTGATCTTGTCCAAAGAATCACATAACAAATCTTTGCCCCAAGGCCTAACCTCAAATGTATCAAACCAACCAATCGGAGAACGACACCTCCTACCATACAATACCTCAAATAGTGTCATCTTAATGCTAGAATGATAACCGTTTTATATGAATACTCAGCCAAAGGTAGGAACTGATCCCAATGACCGCCAAAATCAATAACACAGACCTGTAACGTATCCTCAAGGCCCTGAATAGTCCTCTTGGACTGGCTATCCGTCTGAGGGTGAAATATTATGCTAAGCTCCATTTGAGTACTGAACTCCTTCTGTATAGATCTCCAAAAGTGGGATGTAAACTGCATGCGTCGATCCTAAATGATTAAAATAGGCACCCCATGCAATCGAACTATCTCCCAGATGTAAATCCTAGCCAACCTCTCTAAATTCTAATTAGTGTGAACCAGTACAAAGCGAGCCAACTTCGTTAACTGATCCATAATCACCTAAATAGTATCAAACATTCCCAAAGTCCGCGGTAACCTTACCATAAAATCCATAGCAATCAGTTCCATTTCCACAATAGGCATCCTCTGATTAAGCCCACTAGGATCTCGGTGCTCATACTTCACTTGTTGACAATTCAAACGCCGAGACACAAACTCTATGATGTCCTTCTTTATACTATACCACTGATAACACTGCTTCAAGTGTCGATACATCTTCGTAGATCCTGGATGGATAGAATAACTCAAACTAGGAGCTTCATCCAAGATCAACTTAATCAAATCCTTATCTCGATGGACACATACGCGACCCTTGATTTGCAATACACCCTCATCATCAAGAATTGCCTCATTGGCCTTTCTTTTTAATACACTATCATAAGTCTCACACAACTTACTATCATCAAACTACCAAGCGTTAATCTGCTCCTATAAAGAAGATTGTGCCTCTACACAAGCTAGAAACTTGTCAGGCTCAGAAATATCAAGTCTCATTAATTTTTTTTTCTAGAAACTGCACATCCATAACCAAATGTCGTTCCCCATCCCGTAAACATGCTAGGAGTCACATCATTTTTCGATCGCGACATTAATTCTCAGCGAATCCTGCTACTTAAAATAAAATAAAATGCAAGGATGCTAATGGGTTCGCGGAGTCGCCACCTAATTATTTTGGGTGAATTAGGACACCTAAATGTCAACACTAACTTCATTTCCATGGTCTGCAAAGCTTATGTGAGATTCTGGGCAAGGATTCTTTATTAATCTAGAGGGAAGGGGTTAAACATTCTCTAAGACCCGCTAACTTACGGTTGTCCGTTCAAACCTAGGTTAATTATTATTGCTAAAAATGCACATTTTTAAAGTATTTGAGCAAAAGATGCTACATGTGTTACACCTCGTAAGTTTAAGACGATAATTAAGAACGTCATTAAGAAATAAGATTCGAATATTGGATATAAAGTGTATTTATATAAACTAATCCGGAAGTTGGTATATAAAGGATGTGAGTCCGGAAAAATGTTGGTTACTACGAGCGTGACAATGGAAATTGAGGATGATAATTATATATATTTTCGTTATGGATTAGTAATGTATTATACAAGTTACGATAACGAGGATACGAGATCTTATGAAATTTTCGGGAATTAAAGGAAGTAGGATTTAAGATTTATTGGGAGATTGATTTAAATTAAGAGGACATTTTAGGGACCAAATAGTAAATGTCATTTTCAGATTTTAAGTGCCTTATAGGCTTAGGAATCCATTGCACTTCCACCATTTTTCAAGCACAAAAATTCAATCTTCTTTCTCTTTAAGGGCAGCCGAAAATCACACCCCATTCTTAGCAAGGATTGAAGGAATTTTCTTAACTTTTTCCCAAGATTAATCCCTCGATTATAGAAACCAAAATCTTGCACAAACAGTGGGGTTCGAACCACTGCCTGGCCAAGAATGGCTGCTGGAAATTTCCAGTTTTTGGTGCATTTTTGGGAAGGAAAAATGTGTAAGAATGATGGGTTAACATTGTAGAATGGTTGCATGTTGAATTGGAGTTGAAGAAGTGAAGAATTAGAAGCCAAAAATTAGGTAAAATTTGGGCAGAAATCGGGATTTGCTGGCAGATTTTTAGTCAACTTTGAAGGGGTATATCTCTTAGTGTATTAGGAGTGTTTGGGTGTTTAAAAAGCCAAAAATGAAGTTCCTCGAGTCTAGTTTCCAATGCAACAAACTTCTCGTCGATAGGACACCGTAGTAGATAGTTATGGACGTTACAAGTTCAGCTGACAAAGCAGTGGCTAAAACTCGGGGCTGCTTTGGGAGCAAAAATTAAGGTGAGAAAACTTCTTTTTTTATAGAGTATTTGAAAGATTAAATGATGTTGAGATTAAGGGATAAACTCATGTTAAAAAGGAAATGGGTAGTAAGGGATTGCATGTGGTTGTTGTTATTGTTATTATCACCATTAGTCATGTGTTAAATTGGAAGAAATCTTGATATGCAAGTGTAGATGTTAGGAAATGATTGAAAGATAAAATGGACGATTTGGGTGTTGTTACTTTCATCAATACTTTGCATGTTAAAAATAAAGGAAATATTGATATTTAAAGTTGTAATTAGTTCTATGGAAATAGTGGAACATGAATTGAATTTTAAAGAAATAAGAGGTGAGTCTTGGTATTATATTCCTTGTGGGTGCCGTGACACATATGGAAATTATTGGACATTGTTGTGTGGTATTTAGGGGCTGTTTTGTAAGGTTATAAAACTGAAAATATAAGTCATGAACATGAATATAAGTTGTGGTAATTACTAACACGTGTCTTAAAAGAATTCAAGTATAGAAGGGTGTTACTTGCACTTTTATTGTTGTTAAGGTATGGGCTGTTTTGAGGTTTGTTTTTACATGATTAAAGGAGTTGGATTGACAAGAGAAATAGGTGTATTAATCGTTTCTATGGTTGTTGTATTTCATGAATGTAAAATAGTAGCGGAAATGAAGTATATGGACTGTTTGGGTTATATTTTTAAGATTATGACTTGTTATTGGTGTTGCTGGCTTTATTTGTAAGTTGTGGATGCGCACATAAATAAGGGAAGTGCTGCCCAAATTTCTATAGAAAAGAAAGTCGTTCTTCGATATAACGTACGCTAGAAATCATTAAGTTAACGAACAAATTATTATTGATATAGGTGGAAGTGCTAATTGAGAAAAGATATATTCATAGAGTTGGTTAGCTCGTTAATAAGGTATGTGAGACTATCCTTTCTTTCCTTGCCATGATTTTGTGAAAATCATTCTTCTTTCCTTTGACATGTTTTTAATGAAAGTACGGCGGACGTACGTGATTCCTTCAAATGCTAGTTTTAATCAAATAATGACTCATGATATGTTAAGTGCCTTGACTTTCCAAAAGATGTTCTAAAATTATATGTGATACGCTAAGCGCCTTGATTTTTTAAAAGATGATTTAAATGATACACGATATGATAATGTTATTCTCTATTCCATTGAGGGTCAAATGATAATTTAAGCTATATATGGTTGCTCATGATATTCTGCTCGTGCCAAGTGTTATTATTAGTTCCATCGAGTCCCTCACTACAGGGCCGAGACATGTTATACACATATACTTCCATCGAGTCCCTCACTACAGGTCCGAGACATGTTATACATATATATTTCCATCAAGTCCCTCACTACAGGGCCGAGACATGTTATACATATATACTTTCATCGAGTTCCTCACTGGAGGACCGAGACGCGTTATACATATATAGACATATACAGGTTCATCGAGTCCCTCCCCAGAGGGCCGAGACACGTTGTACAGATTTATATACATGTATATGGACATGATGATTCTATGGTAAGCATTCATGGTTTCTGATATGACTCTCATTTTTTTAAGACACAGTTGATTCTCTATTTTACTTGGCACAGTTATGATCTCATTTACATTCTTTCATGTTTTACATACTCAGTACATTATTTCATACTGACCCCCTTTCTCGGGGGGGCTGCGTTCATGCCCGCAGGTTCAGGTTCTCAGATTGGTGATCCTCAGGCTTAGGACTCATACTCAGCTGATTGGGAAGCTCCTTGATTCAGAGCTTATCATTTCGGTATAGAACCTCTTTCAGATTTATGTATATATTTAGGGGCACGACGGGTCCCTGTCCCGTCATATGTCATTATCGTACTCTTAGAGGTCTGTAGACAGTTGTGGGTGATAGATGTGTTTTGGACTTGTGTAGAACGTTTATGCGGTTGAGCTAGCTGTATTTGTCACGACCCGACCCCGGGCCGCGACTGGTGCCCTACCTGGGCACCCTGTTCAGGTATACATCAGAGAATAGCAGCGGAACATACACAACATAAACATATGTGTAAACAAAAGACAACACAGGCTGGCCGATAAGGCCGCCTTCCATACTATAAACATAATCAAAAGTACAACTCGATTCTTCTACACCCAACCACGTATGTGAATACTGCACCTACAGGAATAACAAGCGTGGCGGGACGGGGCCCGCCATACCACGAATATACATGAATCTACTACCTCGTGGAAAACCGTGCAAGAGCTAGCCTCGGAGCAAATGGAGCTTTCTCGAAAGATGAACCGAGATCCTAAGAGCAAGGATCACCAACACGGTACCTAAAACTGCGGGCATGACGCGGCCACGGGAAGTCGATAACATGTACCGAATATGGAGCGAAATAACGTCTGAAGAGATCATAAGCGTACAAAGAATGACAAGGACAAGTATAAAAGTACATACGGATCCTCGCCGTGTCATTACCACTTATGAACTTAATTTCACATCAATATCTTTTCCATTTTCAATAAAGGTTATAGCCATATTCTTACGCACATGATTAGGAAAAATCATTAAGTTCATTTCTATATAACCTACTTATCTTTCATAAGTATAATCCGGCCCTTTAGGAAGGGCACATTTACTACCCTACCAACTGAACGCGATCAAGTCACACTAATATCAAGCGTGTCCGTGGAATCCCCATCACCGCCATACCTACAAGTGTAAAATATAATCATGTGTCGCGCGTGGCATCCCACCTCACCGTCGGCGACACATACACAACACGTATATATATCTCCCGCCGTGGAATCCCACATCAGCGACGATCCGAGGATATAATAATACACCAATAGGCATACATGAACACCGAGTCCCACCGGTGGTATAGCATCTTGGGGGTCTACCCCTCACTTATACTCTTACCCTGGGGAAGTTGGTAAAGCAGGTGGTATAGCATCTTGGGGGTCTACCCCTCACTTATACTTGTTATACCCCGTATTTCCAGAGTATGTACGTAAGGACGTACGTAGAAAATTTGAACTTGAGAATTAGGCTTGGCCGAATTAACTTTGTTCACAACACCCGGTTAGAGTCGTTTTTCGACGAAAAGTTTTCACAGCTTTAGTATTGGAATTTACGGCTATGTCATTTTTAATTTTTTCGGATTTTTACGAGAGACGAAAAAATTTTGACCAAAAATAGGGCGACACTTGTCACCTCTCTGGAACACCTTGGGCGGAAATTGTGGTGGCCGAAAGTGTGGCCTTTGTGGTCAAGGGTTGGTAGGATATTTTTTGTGGTAGTTGGCTAGTGTGCACTTGGCAAGATCTTGGCCCTACACTTGCTATGCACTTGGCAAGATCTTGGCCATTGGTTGGCCTTGGCTTGTGCTATAAATACCCCTCTCCCTTTGATGAATTCTTCATCCTTTCCACAAATCTTCTAAGTGTTAAAATCCCTCCCTCTCCCCTCTTGTTGACTCTCGTCCAAGAGCCCCTCTCCCCCTTTGAAAGGCCCCCTTGGCCGAGAGCCCTCTCCCCCCCCCCTCCTAGTAGTGTGGCCGTGGGGTACCCACCCTAGCCTAGTAGTTTTCGTATAAATACCCCCCTCTTGTTAGAAATACTCTCAAAAGTATTGTTATAATGCCCAAATTACCTTAGCCGTATACCTTGTAGTATTCTAAGGTTATACTTATCCGAAAAGCCCGGAAATACTATTATACTTCCTTAGTCACAAAACCGAAACCCAAGGAAACTCTCCCTGGTAAGTTGGAGTAATAAGTAGAAGTGGGTTAGAACTTCTAAGGGTTGTTTGGCGCGGGTTGGAGAGCACGGAGTAGAGCTAAACCTTGCTCGGGATCGACATTTAAACTCGGATAATTATGGGCTTATCGAGGTAAATATCTTGTCCTCTATTGTAATTGGAAATTACATGTTGTATGATTATATAGTTGAAGTATACTATATATAGAACTGAGCGTAGTTATCGCAATGTCTTTTGACTTAAGCACGAATAATAAGAAACCTTTTGAAAGAAAATCTTGAATGTATTTACATAAGGCGTATTCTGATAGACTTGTGTAGCTTTTACGTGAGTAGAATTGTACCCGTTCGGGTTAGATGTATAACCCCGGTTGGCTTGGTAGCCTCGATAAAGGAGGAGATTTCTGTTGCGGGAGGTCTTTGCGAATTTTACGTAGAATGTTCTACGTAGGGATCTAAATATTAATAAGCGCCTTGTGGCCTTATAGGTTGAGTACTACGGCGTGGCGCGATCTACTTGGCTTAAGGAGTAGCGGTTGGAGGTACTTGGGCGTTTTGCTATTAGTCGATACTCGTCGCGAGGTATGTGAACCTCTTCCTATCTCTTCTAGCATGATATGTGTGAACTATGTAGTACGGTGACGCATACGTGCTAAATGTATTTGATTGGTTTAAAACATAAAGTGTTATAACGGCTTTATGGGAAGTTGGTTATAACGACTTTATGTTGGTAAGAAAATACTTGGGGTTTTTAAAAGGTAAGCGATTTGAACTATAAGCGGCTTGTTATGTGTTAATAAAGAACTTGAAGTTTTTCAAAGATTTTTGAATCATTTGAAAGAAGAAGTAATACTTGGTTTTGAAAACTTAAGAGTTATGCTAGCTTTATGGGAAGTTAGGTATAACGGCTTAAGAATGTTTCTTGATTTGGAAATCGAATGTGTATCGACAAACCACTGCGGCGTTAATAAAAGGAAATGTTTTGTGATTAAGTATTATTAAAACCGAGAAACTTCCATCTGCATAGAAGCTAAGATGAGACAAAATGATATTTCCTAGATCATGGATCTTTGTAATAAGATTGTTATAAACAAGAATATCCTACTCATATAAGGCTTATGTTTCTCAGATAGTTTAAAAGAGAATTATATTCTTAAATGAATAAGACTATGAACTACGAAACCTTTCTAAAGTAAGAAACGTGAACATTTGAAATTAGGCAAACTTGGACGTTTGAGAAATAATGTTGTTACTTGATTTTACAAAGAGAAGTGTTTTGCTTTACTTCAAAAGATAATCACTCTAGTTTTCATATACTACGGGTATTGTGTGACTTTTGTAAACGTAACGTATCTTTTAAAAGATAATGTATGAAGTACTTTGAGAATAGATACTCGATCTTGTTAATCATACAATAGAATGTACCTTGTGTGTATAAGCTGGATTGTGTTGGTTTGTGATAGCCTTGTAATACCTTCGTGTTGATTTGATAAGTAATCATATTAGGATCTACGTGTGTTAGTATTCGTGATGTTTGTGTAAAGGATTTTCCCTTGATTGTGCTTATGATGTTTAAGCGATAAACTATTATGTTGGTATTATACCACTCACCGTGTTCCGGGGTTAAGCCGCCTCCGTCGCGGGTAGACTCGGTGATGCAGGACCATGATTCGAGAATACCTCATGCGGGTCTGGGGCCTATGCGAGCTACGAGAGTTTCGTGTTAGTGTCACGGCCTTTATGGTCATGCGTGCATGTGGCCGTGCGATGCGAGTCGGGGCGATGCCGGGGAGTAGCTACCTCGACGGGGTTATACCTCATGCGGTCTATGAGATTGGCCTATGCGGAGTGCGGGAGTTCGGGGCTAGACGCGCACATTTGATATTGCGGGCGAGTGACCGGCTTTGATCATGTGACGTGCAGACAGATATCATGATTGATTTACGACCTTGTTAATCTTGTGGTGTTAGTAGTCGGCTATGCCTTACTTACCCCTGCATTGTTTATTTGGGCACAGTGGGACACATTGTTCATGTGTTCCTTAGTGCTTTTCTATCATCGATCGCCAGCGGTGAGGAAGGTATTCCACGCATGATTGATGTTGTGGGCGTGAGACCCATATTTATGTATTTGAGTGATGACTTGAGGCGTGAGTCACGACTTGATATATTTGCTTATTTATTGTGAATCGTAGTTTGGTTATCATACATGTCTCTCGCTTTATATAGACTACTATGATTTCATTTACGATTTTGATTTCGCATACTGCACTGTTATCGACCTCGGCCGTGCGTTCATGCCGCGAGTAAAGGTACACGATCGTTGATCCTCGCTCTTGGGTCACGATTCGCGTTGGGAAAGCTCCGTTCTCGGAGGCTTATCTTAGTATAGTCCCATCGTTGTAGGTATTTACATTCGGGTATGGCGGGCCCCGTCCCGCCATTGTTGTCGTATCTTTTTCTTAGAGGTCATGTAATCTTGTTGTGGCGGGAGTTTGTAAAAGGATCAAACTGTTCATTTGTAAGAGTTGTTATTTATATATGCCGAAAAGGCAAGTTTTCTCAAATTCTTGTTTTGTACTTCATTTGTTTCATGTATGTGTATTATGTTCACTGATTACTCGATGTTGTATCACTAGGTGCCGGGTAAGGCACGATCCACGCCCAGTTCGGGTCGTGACAATACTCTTACCCTGGAGAAGGTGGTATAACGTCTTGGGGCTTGCCCCTCATTTATACTCTTACCCTATCTCAACCGACCATTATACAAACAAGCAGGGGGTATAATGTCTTGGGGGTTTACCCCTCACTTATACTCTTACCCTGGAGAAGGTGGTATAGCATCTTGGGGGTTTACCCCTCACTTATACTCTTACCCTATCTCGACCGGCCGTCAAACAAACAGAAGCACTACTATGTCTTCTACAAGAATCCGGGAATTTAACCCAAGTACTACAAATAACGGAAGCATACCCGTGGAATCCCACATCACTGTCGGTACGTCCAAGTACTTACAACAAGACAGCCGGCCCTCCAACCGAGAGTCGCGGCATCGTAATAAAACATAATACTTGCACTCAAAGGCTATCACCAGCACACATAGGCTAATGCTCAATTAATCTAGCCAAAGTACTAATCAAGGCATCACATAGAATTATTCTCAATTAACAAGCCAAAGTACTTATCAATGCACATTTAGACTAATTCTCAATTAATCAAGCCAAAGTACTTATCGGGCACAAATAGAATAATTCTCATTTAACAAGCCAAAGTACTTATCGGGGCACAAATAGAATAATTCTCATTTAACAAGCCAAAGTACTTATCGGGGCACAAATAGAATAATTCTCATTTAACAAGCCAAAGTACTTATCAAGGCACATTTAGACTAATTCTCAATTAATCAAGCCAAAGTACTAATCAAGGCATCACATAGAATTATTCTCAATTAAGCAGCCAAAGTACTACGCGTGCATTCTCTTTCAAAGACTCGTTTCAAATAAAACTTCCGATACTAACAACCGTAGTATCAAGTCCTATCCACCTTTCAAGACAAGTCACAATATCTTTTTAGAAATACAATTACCGGCTTCTAAATCAAGTGACTTCTTTATTAAAAACCTTAAGCAATCGGTACCTTTAAAACAATTGCCCTTCCTTAACACAAGTTATTTCTTTGATTACCTTATTAGAGAAAACCATTCTCTTAACCTTCCATAAAGCCGTTATAACCAACTTCCCATAAAGCCGTTATAACCCTTTATGGTTTAGACCAACACGTTCCTTTTATAACCAAGAGACTTCTACTTTTTGAAACCAAGTATTAAATACCTTCAAATCAATTCTCATAACTTGCAAAAATACAATTAGTCTCTTAACCTTTAGAAAACAAGTGACTCCTTTTATTATAAAACCTTAGGCAATTAATGCCTTAAAAACAAGTGGCCTTTTCACTAAAATCAAATCACTTATCTTTCCATAAAGCAAATATAACTAACTTCCCATAAAGCCGTTATATTCACTTTATACCTTAGCCAAAAAAACAATTTCCTATCCAAGTGACTTATACGTTTAAAACGGAACAAGTATCACATACTTTAAAACTCTTCAAGTCCCTTAACTTTAATAAAACTTAAGACATCCTTTATACTTTCAAAGAAGTGAGTTAATCTCCCAACTCACCCGACTTGGCTATTCACAAACTAGTAAAGGATATCAAGGTGTTGTACGTCTACCGTACTACATACGTGCAACTAGTCATGCTCAAAGATAGGAAAAGTTCTACATAGAGTAGGTCACACAATTACCTCTTAACTTCTAAGAGTAACAGGAAACATGAAATGATACCACAGGTATATTCCATACATAGAATCATGCCAAAGGAAGGAAGAGGTTCACATACCTCGCGACGATTGTCGACAAGTAGCAAAATGCTCCAAAGTACTTCAATCTTGATAGCTAATCCGTCCTTCAAGTAGGATACGCTATACTTAGTACTTCAACCTATAATGGTCACCATACGTCCATTAACCTCTTATTTCAAACGTAAAATATTCTAGGTGCTAAGTCGCTAAATTCTACGGAAAATCGGACAGCACCTCCTTTATTTTTACTTACTTTGCCACCTTTTTCAAGGCCGAATACAATAACCAAACAGCCCCAATTGGCTCACCACAATCTATAAGGTAGTCCAATACAAATAATTAACAACTATTACAAACCACAAGTACAAATTCGGCCACCTTGAGTTCAACAATACCAATTTTTATCCAATTTCCATTTCAATCCAAATTGGTAGCATAACAGGATATCAAGTCGCATTTGATTATAACAACCATAATCTTTAAGTAAGTAACATGCGACGATTCTAACCACGATTAAGTTGTAATCCAATTTTCAAGTGGCTTGTATAACATTTCGATTTCCAAGGCTAAAATCGATCCATAATCATTTTAAACTTCTACACATATACCTCATGCTAGCAATAAGTAAAGCTAACAACAATATAAATAATCTTGTAACACTTTCAAAGAACAAGATTATACCTCAACGATTCTTAATCCAATCTTCAAAACCGAAGTTGCTCCTTAGCAACCTAGAGCCTCTTCAAGACACTTCAATCCGCTTGTGAGACCCTTAGAACAACACCAACAATTATTCTTCAACTCTCCAAACAAAACCTAGAAAGACAACTAGGTTTTCATTTTGCGACTAACCCGTAAACTATCTTTTTCCAAGATTTTTCTATTGAGATATGCTTACACTACCCTCAAGGATCTTGGTTTAAAGTGTGGAGCTTATTGGACAAGAACAAATTTTTTCCTTCTTTGAAATGGGGAACCCGAGAGCAACATAGAGGAGTTCATCCAATTCTTGTGAAAATATGGCTAAGTGTTGGCTCTCTCTTGCTACTAGTAGTATAATAAAGGGTCATGGAGGGACAAGATGCAACCATATGGGTGGTTAGGATGAAGTCTTTCAAAATATCAAGACTAGTTGTCTCCTTTGACTTAGTCAACATTCTCAAGCTACACTTATAAGACTTTAGTCATCCAAGACTTATGGTAAATGACCATATTGGCCATGCCTAAATTCGACCAAGGCACCATAAGGGGGGGTGACACGTGTCGCCCTCCCATTCGTCACAATAATACGTTTCCCGAAAATTTCATAATTCCGATAAATTTTTACAAGCCTCAAATCTTAACAACATGAGTTCTTACGTACGTTCTTAAAACATGTCTTGTAAATACGGGGTGTAACATTCTTCCCCCCTTAGAAACATTCGTCCCCGAATGTTCTTTCGGAGTCAATCTTTATAATTTGCGACATAGCTTCCTTTCACAACCCCGACATACTAATAATGCCACACATAGCCCTAATACCTCGCACACGAATATCCGTCCATCATAAGCCCGAAAGAGGTTATCTTTTCGTACTTCCAACTCTTTCTAGCATACATACATAACTTCCATACCAATCTTTGGCCCCTAATCTTTGGAGTCACTCTATAAGACAATATACGACCATTTAGGCTTTCACGACTGTTCGGTGGAACGCGTCCACGAACGTAAAACTATTAACTAGACTTGGGCCTTGCGCCGCGTGACCTGTCACGGAGCGGAACTACTACCAACTGATCCCACTCCATTCCAGGCCATGGGGAGACCCGTAACAGGTCCTCAACCCGACTCAGCATCGCACTTAACTCTTATCCAAGGTCTGACTTAAAATCTTATTGCCAGAGAAAGCCTTATATATCTAAGGTCTCGGCAGTAATAAATATTCTTAGGCTCGCAATTTCCATGCTCCTAGCCTACCTTACCAGTCCCCCAGTAAACGGGTACAAAAACTTCTCATAAAACCAAAACCATGTTGTTTCGATCACAACAACCATTACTTACTCTATACGGACCTCATCAGGTACAATTTCTTAAGCCTACTACGCAGCCTTAATCTATTAACATGATATTAGTTAGTTCCTTAACATGGCTTCTAAGGGTTCACTACCCTATCGCATGACTCATCCTTTCCCGATTACCTCGAAATAAAACACAAAACCTTGGCGAAAATTCATTAACTATTCCATACCTTCCGGTATCTAGTTAGTCTTTACGAATACGGTAATCTAAAATCATTCTAGGCAACACACGTCGACCAGACATAACTCCGTATAGATGTATATCACAATACCAACTATACTACAATCATTACCAACCTGGATACGCAATCCACATAGTCTTTCTTGGGTCACTGCTGCTTTTCTCGTAGCTGCAATCAACATAACTCGTTAGGGAGGGACGACCCTAACAATACAGCTCTATCGCACGATCCTAGAGTGAGAAGAATGGAAACCAATCCTAAATGTCCTGCAGCCTCCTGATTATAGATGTGGTGCACAACACACCAATAATCAAGACTCTACTAGACACGGTCTGTAGACACCTTCCGAGGACTAACTGCTCGATACCACTTTTGTCACGACCGACCGGGCGCGATCGTGCCTACACAGGCACCTGTTCGTATACATCGAGAATAGCGGTGAACATACACAACATAAACATATGTGTAAACAAAAGACAACACAGTGGCCGATAAGGCCGTCTTCCATACTATAAACATAATCACAAGTACAACTCAGTTCTTACGTGACCACGTATGTGAATACAGACCTAGGAATAACAAGCGTGGCGGACAGGGCCCGCCATACCACGAATATACATGAATCTACTACCTCAGGGAAAACCGTACCAAGAGCTAAGCCTCCGGAGCAAATGGAGCTTTCTCTCAAAGACTGAACCGAGATCCTAAGAGCAAGGATAACCAACCAGGTACCTAAAACCTGCGGGCATGACGCAGCCTCGGCGGGTCGATAACAACAGAATATGGAGCGAAATAACGTCTGATAAAAAAGATCATAAGCGTACAAAGAATGACAAGGACAAGTATAGAAAGTACATACGGATCACGCCGTGTCATTACCACTTATGAACTTAATTTCACATCAATATCTTTTCCATTTTCAATAAAGGTTATAGCCATATTCTTACGCACATGATTAGGAAAAATCATTAAGTTCATTTCTATATAACCTACTTATCTTTCATAAGTATAATCCGGCCCTTTAGGAAGGGCACATTTACTACCCTACCAACTGAACGCGATCAAGTCACACTAATATCAAGCGTGTCCGTGGAATCCCCATCATCGCCGACTACAAGTGTAAAATATAATCACGTGTCGCGCCGTGGCATCCCACCTCACCGTCGGGCGCACATACACAACACGATATATATCTCCCGCGTGGAATCCTACATCACCGGCGATCCGGGATATAATAATACACCAATAGGCATACATGAACACCGAGTCCCACGGTGGTATAACATCTTGAAGTCTACCCTCACTTATACTCTTACCACGGGAAGTTGGTAAAGCGGTGGTATAGCATCTGGGGTCTACCTCACTTATACTCTTGTCACGACCCGTTCGGGCGTGGTAGTGCCTTACCGGGCACCCTAGTGACACAACATCGAGTAATCGGAACATAAAACACATACATGAACAAGTGAAGTACAAAGCGATGTCTGAGAAAACGTGCCTTTCGGCATATATAAATAACCACTTTTGACAAATGAACAGTTTAATCCTTTTTACAAACCCCGCTTACAGCGATTACTGCACTCTAAGAAATGATACGACAACAACGACGGACGGGCCGTCATACCACGAATGTAGCACCTACAACAACAGGGGACTATACGAAGATAAGCCTCGGAGAAACGGAGCTTCCCAAAAGTCGAATCGTGACCCTAAGGCGAGGATCAGCGACTTGTGTACCTTTACTGCGGCATGAACGCGGCCGAAGGAGGTCGATCTGACAATGCAGAGTATGTGAAACTAAAAATAAATATCGTAAATGAAATCATAGTAGTCTATACAAAGCGGAGACATGTATGATAACCAAACTACGATTCACCATAAATAGCGATCATGTCAAGTCGGGGACTCACGCCTCAAGTCATCACTCAATTTTAACAATGGGTCTCACGCCCACCACATCAATCGTGCGTGGAATACCTTCTCACCGCCAGCTTTATGATATACAAGCACCAGAATACACATGAACACCGTGTCCCACTGTCCTAATAAAGCAGTGCAGGGTAAATGCGAAGGCATAGCCGACTACTAACACCCATGCACTCAACAAGGTCATAAGGCGTGTCATGATATCTGTCTGCACGTCACATGATAAAAGCCGGTCACCGCGCGCATGATCAAATGTGCGCGTCTAGCCACGAACTCTCCGCGACTCGCATAGGCGGTCGATAGGCCCGCATGAGGTATAACCCGCATCGAGGGTAGCTACTCCGGCATCGCCCCGACTCGCGATCCGCGACGCGTGACCGCGTGACCACGGGCCGCGACACTAACACGAGCTCCGTAGCTCCGCATGGATCCACGACCCGCATGAGGTATTCTCGAATCATGGTCCTGGACCGCTGAGTCTACCCCGCGTCGGAGGCGCCTTAACCTCCGAACACAAGTCAAGGTGAGTGGTACAATACCAACATAACTGATAGTCAAACAACTTTAAGCGCGATCGAGGAAAACCCTTTACACTAACATCACAAGATACTAACACACGTAGCATCCCAACATGTTTACTTCTCAAATAAACAAGAAAGTATTTAAAAGGCTATCACGAACAAATACAATATAGTATTCACACAAGCTACTTTCTACTAACAAGTTCGTGTATCTAAACCCAAAGTACTTAACACATTAAATATTTAAAAGATCTGTTTCTTCACATAAGTCACACAATACGTAGTATAAAATAGAGTGACTATCCTTTTAAGAAAAACAAAACTCTTACCTTTGTAAAATCAAGTAACAACATTATTTTCCAAACGTCCAAGTTTGCCTAATATCAAATGTTCACGTTTCTTATTTTAGAAAGGTTTCGTAGTTCATAGTCTTATTCATTTAAGAATATAATTCTCTTTTAAACAATCTGAGAAACATAAGCCTTATATGTGAGTAGGACATTCTTGTTTATAACAATCTTATTACAATGACCATGATCTAGGAAATATCATTTTGTCTCATCTTAGCTTCATGCGGATGGAAGTTTCTCTGGTTTTAATAATACTTAATTATTCAAAACATTTCCTTTTATTAACGCCGCAGTTGGTTTGTCGATACACATTCGATTTCGAAATCAAGAAAGCATTCTTAAGCCGTTATACCTAACTTCCCATAAAGCTAGTATAACTCTTAAGTTTTCAAACACCAAGTATTACTTCTTTCAAAATGATTCAAAAACTTTTGAAATACTTCAAGTTCTTTCTTATCATATAACAAGCCGATTATAGTTCAAATCGATTACCTTTTAAAACCACATGTATTTTCTTACTAACATAAAGTCGTTATAACCAACTTCCCATAAAGCCGTTATAACACTTTATGTTTTAAACCACTCAAACACATTTAGCACATACGTCACCGTACTACATAGTTCACACATATCATGCTAGAAGAAGAGATAGGAAGAGGTTCACATACCTCGCGGCAGTATCGACTCATAGCAAAACGCTCCAAGTACTTCAACCCGTCGGCTACTCCTTAAGCCACGTAGATCGCGCCACACGTAGTACATCAACCTATAAGGCCACAAGGCGCATTAACATTTAGATCTCATCGTAGAACATTCTACAGAAAATTGGCGACCTCCCCCGCAACAGCGTAAATCTCCTCTCTATCGAGGCCGGCTAAGCCAACCACGGGGGTTATCATCTAACCCTAACTGTACAATTTTACTCCACGGTACTACTACAAGTCTCATGTAATAGTCCCATGTAATTCTGATTCGATTCTTCTTTAAATTCAGCTTAAGTCGCAAAGACATTGCCGTAAGTATTATTCGGGCTTAAGTAAAAAGACATTGCCGATAACTACGTTAAGTACTATAAATATAATACTTCAACTATATAATCAAACAACATGTAATTTCCAATTACAATATGGGTACAAGAAAATAACATCGATAAGCCCATAATTATCAGATTTTAATGTCGATCCTTAGCAAAGTTTAGCTCGACTCCGAGCGCTCAACCCGCTCTAAAACACACTTAGAAGTTCTAACCAACTTCTACAGAATACTCAAACGGTCTTTGTTGATTTTCCTAGGGTTTAGGTTTTGGGAATGACGGGAAGTATAATAGTATAACTGTGCTTTTTTTTAAAGGTATAAACTTAGAATACTACAAGGTATTTGGCTAAGGTAATTTGGGAATTATAACAATACTTTGAGAGTATTTCTACACCACAAAGGGGTATTATACGAAACAACTAGGCTAGGGGTACCCACGGCTAGCAACTCAGGAGGGGCACTACTCTCGCTAGCACCCCTAGAGTGGGGGTGCTCGGCCACAAGTGAGAGGCCTGGCCGAACTCAACACAAGGGAGGAGAGGATTTTACACTTAGAAACATTTAGGAATGGATGAAGAATTCATCAAAGGGAGAGGGGTATTTATAGCACAAGCCAAGGCCAACCAATGGCCAAGATTGAGCCAAGTGCTACAAAAGTGTAGGGCCAAGATATGCCCAAGTGCCCCCTAGTCGCTACTCCTTATAACCCTCACACAATATCTACCAAAATATCTACCACTGACATCCCCATTTCGCCCAAGCACGCCCACCTTGCCCGCTGATGAGAGGGTGCCAAGTGCCGCCTCTCGTTGGTCCAAAATGTTCGTCTCTCGGAAAAATCCAAAAATAAGAAAAGACATAGCGGAATTTTCCTTCGCAAGTTATGTAAAACGTTTAGTAAAAACGACTCTAACCGGTGTTGTGCACAAATGCCATTCTTAAGCCACTAGGCGGGTGACACGTGTCACCCTCCTATTGGCCCAAAATAAAACATCTTCGAAAATATCCACAATGGCCAAAATCTAGAAAACAAAGTGGGCCACAAAACAGTAAATTTCTCCGTGGCCCACGTGACCATTTCCAAAATAAAATTCCATAATTCTCTAATATTCCAGGAAGTCCGAATACCAAATCTGGGAATCCAATTCCCATTAACGAACCTTTTTCCTTCACAAAAACCGGAAACTTTTCCGTGGAAAAATCACCTCTTTCTTCCTTTCCAATCTTTCTGTCGTATTCTCGTACGTACGTCCTCGCATACATACCCTGGAACTACGGGGTATAACAACTCTTACCCTGGAGAAGGTGGTATAACGTCTTGGGGCTTGCCCCTCATTTATACTCTTACCCTATCTCAACCGACCATTATACAAACAAGCAGGGGGTATAATGTCTTGGGGGTTTACCCCTCACTTATACTCTTACCCTGGAGAAGGTGGTATAGCATATTGGGGTTTACCCTCACTTATACTCTTACCCTATCTCGACCGGTCACAAACAAGCGAAGCACTACTATGTCTTCTACAAGAACTGAATTTAACCCAAGTACTACAAATAACTAAGCATACGTGGAATCCCACATCACCGCTTGCACGTCCAAGTACTTACAACAAGACAGCCGGCCCTCCAACCGAGAGTCGCGGCATCGTAATAAAACATAATACTTGCACTCAAAGGCTATCACCAGCACACATAGGCTAATGCTCAATTAATCTAGCCAAAGTACTAATCAAGGCATCACATAGAATTATTCTCAATTAACAAGCCAAAGTACTTATCAATGCACATTTAGACTAATTCTCAATTAATCAAGCCAAAGTACTTATCGGGCACAAATAGAATAATTCTCATTTAACAAGCCAAAGTACTTATCGGGGCACAAATAGAATAATTCTCATTTAACAAGCCAAAGTACTTATCGGGGCACAAATAGAATAATTCTCATTTAACAAGCCAAAGTACTTATCAAGGCACATTTAGACTAATTCTCAATTAATCAAGCCAAAGTACTAATCAAGGCATCACATAGAATTATTCTCAATTAAACAGGCCAAAGTACTACGTACGTGCATTCTCTTTCAAAGACTCATTTCCAAATAAAACTTCCCCGATACTAACAACCGTAGTATCAAGTCCTATCCACCTTTCAAGACAAGTCACAATATCTTTTTAGAAATACAATTACCGGCTTCTAAATCAAGTGACTTCTTTATTAAAAACCTTAAGCAATCGGTACCTTTAAAACAATTGCCCTTCCTTAACACAAGTTATTTCTTTGATTACCTTATTAGAGAAAACCATTCTCTTAACCTTCCATAAAGCCGTTATAACCAACTTCCCATAAAGCCGTTATAACCCTTTATGGTTTAGACCAACACGTTCCTTTTATAACCAAGAGACTTCTACTTTTTGAAACCAAGTATTAAATACCTTCAAATCAATTCTCATAACTTGCAAAAATACAATTAGTCTCTTAACCTTTAGAAAACAAGTGACTCCTTTTATTATAAAACCTTAGGCAATTAATGCCTTAAAAACAAGTGGCCTTTTCACTAAAATCAAATCACTTATCTTTCCATAAAGCAAATATAACTAACTTCCCATAAAGCCGTTATATTCACTTTATACCTTAGCCAAAAAAACAATTTCCTATCCAAGTGACTTATACGTTTAAAACGGAACAAGTATCACATACTTTAAAACTCTTCAAGTCCCTTAACTTTAATAAAACTTAAGACATCCTTTATACTTTCAAAGAAGTGAGTTAATCTCCCAACTCACCCGACTTGGCTATTCACAAACTAGTAAAGGATATCAAGGTGTCAGACGCTCACCGTACTACATACGTGCAACTAGTCATGCTCAAAGATAGGAAAAGTTCTACATAGAGTAGGTCACACAATTACCTCTTAACTTCTAAGAGTAACAGGAAACATGAAATGATACCACAGGTATATTCCATACATAGAATCATGCCAAAGGAAGGAAGAGGTTCACATACCTCGCGACGATTGTCGACAAGTAGCAAAATGCTCCAAAGTACTTCAATCTTGATAGCTAATCCGTCCTTCAAGTAGGATACGCTATACTTAGTACTTCAACCTATAATGGTCACCATACGTCCATTAACCTCTTATTTCAAACGTAAAATATTCTAGGTGCTAAGTCGCTAAATTCTACGGAAAATCGGACAGCACCTCCTTTGTTTTTACTTACTTTGCCACCTTTTTCAAGGCCGAATACAATAACCAAACAGCCCCAATTGGCTCACCACAATCTATAAGGTAGTCCAATACAAATAATTAACAACTATTACAAACCACAAGTACAAATTCGGCCACCTTGAGTTCAACAATACCAATTTTTATCCAATTTCCATTTCAATCCAAATTGGTAGCATAACAGGATATCAAGTCGCATTTGATTATAACAACCATAATCTTTAAGTAAGTAACATGCGACGATTCTAACCACGATTAAGTTGTAATCCAATTTTCAAGTGGCTTGTATAACATTTCGGATTTCCAAGGCTAAAATCGATCCATAATCATTTTAAACTTCTACACATATACCTCATGCTAGCAATAAGTAAAGCTAACAACAATATAAATAATCTTGTAACACTTTCAAAGAACAAGATTATACCTCAACGATTCTTAATCCAATCTTCAAAACCGAAGTTGCTCCTTAGCAACCTAGAGCCTCTTCAAGACACTTCAATCCGCTTGTTGAGACCCTTAGAACAACACCAACAATTATCCTTCAACTCTCCAAACAAAACCTAGAAAGACAACTAGGTTTTCATTTTGCGACTAACCCGTAAACTATCTTTTTCCAAGATTTTTCTATTGAGATATGCTTACACTACCCTCAAGGACCTTGGTTTAAAGTGTGGAGCTTATTGGACAAGAAACAAATTTTTTTCCTTCTTTGAAATGGGGAACCCGAGAGCAACATAGAGGAGTTCATCCAATTCTTGTGAAAATATGGCTAAGTGTTGGCTCTCTCTTGCTACTAGTAGTATAATAAAGGGTCATGGAGGGACAAGATGCAACCATATGGGTGGTTAGGATGAAGTCTTTCAAAATATCAAGACTAGTTGTCTCCTTTGACTTAGTCAACATTCTCAAGCTACACTTATAAGACTTTAGTCATCCAAGACTTATGGTAAATGACCATATTGGCCATGCCTAAATTCGACCAAGGCACCATAAGGGGGGGGTGACACGTGTCGCCCTCCCATTCGTCACAATAATACGTTTCCCGAAAATTTCATAATTCCGATAAATTTTTACAAGCCTCAAATCTTAACACTTATGAGTTCTTACGTACGTTCTTAAAACATGTCTTGTAAATACGGGGTGTAACAGTATTATTGCACTTATTTTGGGATGTTCTCGTATATAGTGGCAACCTTGCCGGCTTGCCTAGTTTGATTATTCCTTATTTATGTGATGCTATTTGGCGGTGGCCTAGTCGGCTAGCCTATTGTGATTGCTGGATAATTGTTTAAGGCAGCCTTGTCGGCTCGCCTATTTTGGGTATATGTTATAAATGCAGCGTTGTGCTGCCAAAATTTTTGATTACCCTTAAGTGTCAGTTGATTACGTGACAGGTTAGTGTAATGGCGTCCAATTAGGGCATCGGGTCGTGGCCCGTCAGGTCGGGTCGTGACAACATGTGTTTTATAAAAGGATGCATTTTGATAAAAGATTTATAAGACTAATACTATAAGATACATGTAAAGTTTAAAAGCATGCATTTATAAAATAGCTTATGCAAAGTTGATTTTATTGACTAAATGTATGCACTTCTTTTGCAAAATCGATTTTGATTAACATATGCAAGGTATGATATAAAAGATGCTATTTTTTACAATTGATAATAAGAAGATAATTTTATTATGAAATGCATTATAATGTCATTAAGTGATTTATGAGAAAATCAATTTTTTTGTTATGCATTAACTTCATGATTAGATATGCAATTTTAATTGTTAGGCAAGAGATAAGGCATGCATGACAAGCCTAAGATACATAACTAGAAGTGCATTTCTAATTCTAAATTACCTTTCCACCTTATATGTTCAAAGACTAATTGCGCTAGATCTCATGTTAATTACAAAGTTAGATAATAAAATTACAATAAACAAATAAAGACATAAAAATGAGGCAAGGAGGTTTAGAGAGTAAAGGAATTGAAGTGGATGACTCCGTCTTATTTTGTTTTTCTAGGAATTGCCGAGGAGGGAACGCGGTGGATGTAGATGCGGACCTTCATTGACGAAAGTCGTGATGAGTCTCGTCATGAGACTCTTCATTTTGCTCCGATACATTTCATGTAAAAAAGAAAATGATAAGGATTAGTACATGTTCAAGTTTTATTAAAAATAACAAACAAGCACTTAACACAGAGTTTGTATTTAAGAATGCACGCACGTAAAAACCAGCAGAGGACAATATAAAATGAGAATAGGCAGCCATCAGGTGATAAAAATAACTAAGAATGGGCAGGTATACAGGAAACACAAATCAGCTTCTAATATCACACACAACACCCAACATGCCCGACTAAAACTCTATTGTGCTTAGTCACGCTATACTCAATTGTTCTGGACATGAAAGAGACTTATTAAATATTTCAAGCTGGAGATGAGGCAATTAAAATGACACAGAACAGAGGTTAAATAAAGAGAGCATTTCTTCTAATAAGTACTTCTGCAAATATGCAGTCATTACATGAAGGATCATGCCTAAATCGTGCTCTACCACATGAAATGGGGTGATTAAAATGCCAAGCATATATCATGATTCAAAGTAGATGAGGACCTCTAGGTCAAATAAGAAAACAAAGGTCGACTCTGTCTATTTCCAGTTTATATGAAACCAACAGACAAGCAGTTTCAGGCTGAGATAGGAACATGTATGACTATCGCTGAGCAGTTTAGGTGGTCAAAACAGACAGGTGCATCAAGACAGGCTAATGGCTATGCAACAATAGATACAGAGTAAAACAGGTCGCGTACTACTACATTAAAGTTAATAGACAACCTTCACAATACTCTAAATGAGTTTTATATTCACATATTAAGGTATACTGCCTTGATTCCCATGTCAGACGTGGTTTTATATTGTCCTGTTTTGTGTGTAGCAGTTCAAGTAGCTTGCATACAAGTTATGACTAGTGTACTCTTCTAGACAGATCTCACATAATTCTTCATGCTTTCATCTAATCCTTAGGCTGATTTCATGATTTAGACTAACCTTGAGCTAGTACTTAGGCATCTATTAATCAGGTCACATACAAAAAGTCAATAGCCAATTCTACACCCTAAACAACCAGTGAGCCATTTAAACCAGTTCCTTAACTCCAGGAATTATGTTTATGCTTAATTGTTTTAACATGATAAGCCTTTAACACACACGAATGTTTACCCTAATACAATAATCATAAATATAATGAACATGACTTACGCTTGATAGTTAACCCTGTAATTCAGACAATCGAATGAGCAAAGAATATATTATGATCACGCATATAGACTTTAACTATCACAAATCCTGATTTTTTGCTAAACAAAGCACTAAAATGGCCTGCTAATTACACAATACCAAATATAGACCCGATTCAATATCTTAAGTATTAGTAATCCAATAAACAAATTGACGAACAGCTAAAACAAGCAGAGAATACAAGTCTAATCGATCATTTAAAACAAGAAGGCATCCTGATTAATTAAATCAGACCCCATATTCATACATCGATGAACGTAATAGTATAAATGGATTAACCACGCATGTTTAACACACAAAACACATAGTAATGAGAAATGAACCGAGAGGAATGTGAGTTTACCTTCTCCTGGCAGCGAACCGAGACATCATATCAACTCGTCGATCCACTCGGAGTTGCGATGCGATTTGAGGGACGAAGTTTTATGTGAAAAAATGATTATTGTTGCTTGATTTTACTGGTGTTTTCCTCTGTGGAAATCGATGTCCTTGCATGTGTAAAATGAGTTCATTTATATAGCCATGATATGAGTTCCAAGTTTGGTAAGTTTTTGGTACTGATTTTATTGTGATCTTCGGTGTTGATTTTTGTTACACCCCGTAAATTCAATATAAGATAAGTTGGCAATCATGTGTCGAGCGGATTTTAAGTCTTATTTGGAGTGTGGTACCCCAATTTTTTTTTTTTGATGTATGGGGTGATTAGCAAGCCTAGTATAAAGTTGGATGAGTCTACTGTCCAACGCGACAAACCGCTCGTCGATAGGACATCGGAGCGGAGAGGTATGGGCGTTAGAAATTCTGTAAGCTGGCGCAGAGGAAGGATTTTCGTATCAGGCGTCTTAGCGCCGCGGCGCCGTCAGCAGGGTCGCGGCGCCACTAATCCTGAAAATCCTCAGAGGTTTCGGCGTCGCGCGCCGATCGCAGGCCGCGCGCCGCGCGGAAAAATTTTCTGCGGAATTGCTTAAAACAGGGATATTTTCGAAAGGGCCTATGGGAGGGTGACAAGTGTCCCTCCCATCTTGTTGACCACAAAAGAGCCTATTTTAAGACCAAGTCTTGAAAGACTTGGTCATTTCACCTTGAACACCTAAAACCCCTCTCCCCTTCTCTTGAGTTTTGAGAAAACCTAGCTTAGTGGGTGTTGTTGAGCGGTAAGAAGAAGACAAAGTGCTGGTAAGCTTGTGGGAAACTCACAAGGACGAGTTTGACGGGAATAGAAATTGAAGAAAGAGAGCTTTAGTAGGCTAACCCTAAGGTAAGAGATTTCCTCTCCTCTTGGAAATTGATAGTAATCCTTGTTAAAGTTGATATTGGCCACGTGAATCATGTTTTAGATTGATATGTATAATAGGTTTTGATAGCCATTTGAAATGTGAAAAACAAATGGAAATTGTGGTGAGCCAATTGGGCTGTTTAGTTATTCATTGTATTGGACTACCTTATATAAATTGTGTGAGCCAATTGGGGCTGTTTGGTTATTGAATTCGGCCTCGAAAGAGGTGGCAAAGTAAGTAGAAACAAATGAGGTGCTGTCCGATTTTCCGTAGAATTTAGCGACTTAACACTTATAATATTCTACATTGAAGTAAGGCGTTAATGGACGTATGGTGAATATTATAGGTTGACATTCTACGGGCGGGACTTTGTGCTTGGCAAGTGGTTTGACCCGATGAGGTATGTAGAACTTTTCCTATCCTTTGAGCATGACTAGTTTCACGTATATAGTACGGTAGACGTACAAGACTTTGACATTCTTTACTTGTTTTATGAAATGCCAAGTCGGGTGAGTTAGAGATTAACTCCTTCTTTGAGAATATTAAAGATGTCTTAAGTCTTGTTAAAGATAAGGGACTTGAAGAATTTTAAAGTATGTGATACTTGTGACGTTTTAAAAACGTATAAGTCCCTTGGATAGAAATTGTACTTGACTAAGGCATAAAGTGAATATAACGACTTTATGGGGAGTTGGTTATATTGACTTTATGGAAAGATAAATGACTTGATTTAATGGAAGGCAATTCGATTTTAAGGCATCAATTGCCTAAGGTTTTATAAGACATGAGTCACTTGATTTAGAAGCCTAATTTTTATTTCTAAAAGTATTGTGACTTGTCTTGAAAAGAAATTGTAACTTGATACTACGGTTATTAGTATCTTGGAAGTGTTATAATGAAATGAGTCATTTTAAAAGAATAGAAGACGTAGTACTTTGGGTTAAATTCGATTTTTATAAAAACATGGTAGTGCCTTAGGTAAACTAAAATGAGAGTGTATCTGAACAAGAGCAAAGAAGTTAGGGATTTCTTAACTTGCTTATATATTGTATGATAAGCGATAGAGCTTATGTTATGTGATAGCGGATTTGGGCTAGTGATATATTATTCGTCATGGTCATTCCCGATTGTGGCATTGCATATTTAGTGGATTTGCTACCCACGACGAGGAATACCTCATGCGAGTCCATAGGGCTTATGCGGGTGAAATAGTCCCATGCGGGCGGGTCCAGCCTATGCGAGGAATACGTCATGCGAGTCCGTAAGGGCTTATGCGGGTGAAATAGTCTCATGCGAGGAATACCTCACGTAGGTCCACTGGACCTATGCGGGTGAAATAGTCCCAGGAGTAGGATTCCAATCCTATTTTTCGTTGTAAGTATACACCTATTTTTACTCTCATTGTTAGTAAGGCACCAGATCGTAATTTTGTTATCATACATGTCTTGGCTTTCTTTTAAACTTATGTTGTAATTACTGATTTTCAGCTTTACATACTTAGTACATATTGTGACCCCCCTTCCTGGGCCGTGCGTTAGCTTGAGAAAGTGCGAGTTGCGGATCCACACTCTTAGGATCGCTTATCAGACGTCGGAAGCTCCATTTTCCGGAGGCTTGTCTTTCTTTTGGTACAGTCTTTCCCTGATGTTGTAGATTATGTACATTCAGGGGTATGGCGGCCCCGCCCGCCACAGTTGTTGTTCCTAGAGGTCTGTATTCACATATGTGGTTGGGCTGTAAGAACTGAGTTGTAAAGTTGTACTTTTGACTTTGTTTATATTATGGAAGGCGGCCTTATCGGCTAGCCTGTGTTGTTATATTATTTACACCTGTGTTTAAGTTGTGTATGTTCCGCTGCTATTCTCTGATGTATACCTGAACAGGGTGCCCAGGTAGGGCACCAGTCGCGGCCCGGGGTCGGGTCGTGACAATTTTGAAGGGTTTGTACCGCTTTATTGATGATTTGGAGTGATTTTTGTACTGTTCTTATTATGGTTGGATTTGGTATCGATTCGGTAAGGAAACGATTTGGTTATGCCGGATTCTCAGGCGAGAAGCAGGGCGTAAAAGAGAAGGCTGCGGTTGAGAAATAAGCTTTAGGGTTCTTTTGTCTGCGTTTTTTTTATGTCCTGGACAATGGGGAATAAAAGGCTGAAAGGGAGTGGGCCGCGGGTAGGAATTAGTTGGGCCTGCTGGGAATTAAAAATGAAAGGGATTGGGCTTGTGGGTTTTAATTTATTTTAATTAGTGAGAAATAAAATGAGATTTAAATTATTTATAAAATTACTTTAAATATTATTAAAAATGACAAATGTGGATATGACATTTAAGGTTTGCTTAATACTTTTATAAATGCGACGCTATTATTTAAAATCTTATTTATTGTGCATATTTTATCATTATTTAAAATTATTTTGCGGTGTTAAGTTAATTTGATTGGGGTTTAAATTGCAAATGATAATTATGAAATTGCTTTGAGTATTAATAAATGTGGATGTGATTATTGAATTATTATTTATTATTATTAAAATGCTAAATGCAGACATAATATTATTGAGTGCTTAATGCTTGGGATGTCATTATTGAATTACTTATTTATGTATTTATGTATTTATGCATGTATTATTATTATTAAAATTATTAAGATTATTCTAAAAATTAGTGTAATTTTATGCTTAATGATTGGACGAGAGGGTCAAAATTGAGTGTCAACAATTTGTCCCTCTTTGTAAGGAGATGCTGAAAGAGTATTCAGATAAATACGTTGACTTATAGCCAATTTTATCTCTATCCTCGGAATTAGAGCAAGGATTAAGAAAAGTAAGGGCAAATGCCGGTTCAAAAATTGTCCCAAGTGTCGAATTATGACGACACTGGGCTATTGCGGACTCAAAATTTGTCCCAGTGTCGAGTTATGACGACACTGGGCTACCGCGGGCTTGACATTTGTCCCAGTGTCGAGTTATGACGACACTGAGCTATCGTGTTAAAATACTAAAGACGGGCTGATGTGGATTCAAAAATTATCCCAGTGTTGAATTATGATGACACTGACTGCTATGGTGACACTCTTAAAAATAAGGCTGGCGCCGAAAAAATGTCCTAGTGTCGGATTATGATGACACTGGGCTACTGTGATGACACTAGGTTATTGGTGTCGAAAAATTAAGAAACGGCTGACAGATTAGCTGACACAAAAAATTAAAATTTGTCCCAATGTCGAGTTATGACGACACTGGGTTATTGGTGATATGGGATGATGGGGAGAGTGAACCGACACTTGAGGCCGCTTCTGCCATTTGTTGGGAAGGCTGCCTCCCCAACAAATTGTCTCGGTTCGCTGTAAGAGAAAAATCCACGTTGTGCTCCTGCTCCTGCATGCTAAAGCTTAAGCAAACGGTTAATGCATAACTGTTAAGGAAAAAACGATAAAGCATGAATTTATAAGCAATGTAATTCTAAGAATAGAGATGTTATTCTGGGTAGCGTGCTGGCGATGCTGTTGACGGTGTATTTGTGTTGATGTGATGTTGCTAAAATGTCATCGTATTGATGCTGATACAGAGTTATTGTGTTGAGGCTGATGCGGCGTCATTGTGTTGATGCTGATGCGACGTCATGGTGTTGATGCTGATGCGGATGGCGTCATGGTATTGATGATGTTGTTGATGGTGTCATGGTGTTGACGATGCTGCTGATGACTTCATGGTGTTACGATGCTGATGGCATCATGGTATTAACGATGCAGATGGCGTCATGGTGATGATGATGCTGATGGCGTCATGGTGTTGACGTGCTGCTGATGGCGTCATTGTGTTGACGATGCTGCTGGCGTTATGGTGTTGACGATGCTGATGGCATCATGATGTTGACGTGCTGCTGGCGTCATGGTATTGACGATGCTGATGGCGTCATAATATTAACGATGCTGATGACGTCATGATGTTGAGGTGCTGCTGGCGTCATGGTGTTGTCGATGCTGATGGTGTCATGGTGTTGACGATGCTGATCCTGTGAATTAATATTCCTGCAAGCTAAGCTTAAGAAATAATTAGTGCATAAATGTTAAAACAAAATGATGAGTATATGAAAAATGCAATTCTACGAGTAGAGATGTCGTCCCTGTAGAATGCTGCGAATGCTGAGATGTTGTCTTCGCACGGACATGCTAAATACTGCAACTGCTGAGATGCTGTCATTTCACTGACGTAATGCGTTTGTGAACCCTCTGGATTGCAATGCGACTCTGTGACCGAGCCGATGTGCTGGACTTTGTTGCAGAATTTGAACTGTGATTGTTTCTATTCTTTTCTGCTTCTGCTGCTTCTGTTAATATGAAGAACTTGCGGAATTTGAACTTTGATTGTTGTTGTTTTCTTCGCTTCTGTTGCTTATGTTGTGGAATTTGATTGTTGCTGCCTTTTCTACTTCTGTTGCTTTGATTGTTGCTATCTTTTCTGCTTTTACTGCTTTCGTTGCGGGATTTGAAGTTTAATTGTTGCCGTCTTTTCTGCTCCAGCTGCTTATTTTTGTTGTAAGAATCTTCTTGTTGTGTCTCCTTCTCCTGTTGTTATGAAGAACCTTCTTGTTTTCTCTTCTGCTTCCGCTGTTGTTTTTCTGCTTCTGCTAAATGAAGAATCTTTTGTTGTATTTTCTGTTTCTGCTAATATGAAGAATCTGCGCTCAAAGAAAACTTGTGAGTTTTAGGGGGTGGTCAATTCGTATTGACTTTGCAGCTTTGATCCTTGCCCTTCGGGCGCCTGGCCTGTTTGGACCTGCAACCCCTGTCTGGTTCCCTATCTTTGTTAGATGCTATGAACTAAATGAACATCTTATCCATAATCCAAATTGTCCCAGTTTTGAATATGCAAAGACATTTGGTCTGAAACGAGTCTTGTGGAGGAATCGTTTATCTGTCCTACCAAAAATGTGTATTTTGTTATTTTCAAAATAAAGGGAAGGCTTCCTAATGGTGTGACCGAAGCCAAATTAGGCCGCCTACGTATCCTGTCAAAGGAATCAGGTCATAACGTAGTTCGTTACAGGCAAAAGGAAATTATAATTTTTCTAAAAAGTGGGACCGAAGTCAGTATGGCCGCCTATGTATCCCTGCCAAGGGAATCAGGTCAAACGTAGTTCAAATTACAAGCAAAAGGGAATTGAGATTTTTCTAAAGATGGGACCGAAGTCGATGTGGCGCCTACTTATCCCGCCATGGGAATCAGGTCAAACGTAGTTCAAATTACAGGTAAAACAAAAGCAAAACATTATTAAAGCTTAAATACGAGTTTGAACTCAAATTAATCTGCTAAACTAATATGCACTTCTCATCTAGATTCTAGGTGGACCAGAACAGAGATGCAAGTCCAATCTTCCAAGCTACCTCCTTGCTCTGCATCACGGTTGGATCGCTTGGCGTGATTATGCTTTCGCTTCAGACGCTTCTTTTTGACACATGAACTAAATCAGGGGCGGAATGAGCTCTGGTAAAAGGAATGTCTCTTTTCTTTGCGAGATCGGTGGGCATCAATTCTTCGGCAAGGGTGATGGAAGCTGAATGCTCGACTCTTCTTCACTTAGGACCGACCTGATGGTCCTTTCCAAGCCATGCCCTTCATTGACGGCTATCATGTGCACGTCAGCGTTGCAAAGGTTCGGTAGAGGATTATCATGAACATTGAGAGCGACATCTTTCAATTGAAACACACTATCTTTGATTAATGCCTCAATTTCATTTTTGAGGGAATAACAGTCCCCGGTGTCATGTCTGATGGCCCCTGAATGGTATGCACACCGCTTAGTCTCATCATACCCTTTGAGAGTAGGATTGGGGATATTTTTTGGGATTGGCTGGAGTATCCCTGCAGCTCTTAATTTCTCATACACCTGGGGTAAAGGCTCGACTAAATGGGTGTATATTTTGGCTGGCGTTTTAGCATGCGTTCGATTTTGTGACTGGCTGGGTATATGGGTCGATATGTTGAGGAATAGGTGGGTGCTTGGGGTGTGTGGTATATGGGTTGAATGTGATAAATAGGATATGGAGTAGGTGGGTGCTGGTAGTAAGGTGCATGATTTTGATTATTTGGGTTGTAGTACGAAGATTGAGGAGGTGGGTTCTGGTACATCACAAACTGGTCCGGCTTGCGCTCCTGTACGACCAGTTTTGATACCTTCCTCCACGAAGTCGCCCATTCTAACAACTTCTGCAAAACTCCGCTCGATGATGCTTATCATCCGCTCGTAGTAGGTCGCGTCCTTCAAAGATTGTACAAATAGAGTGGTCATTTCACTCTGCCATGGGTGGTTGTACCTTTGCCGCCTCCGAACGCCACCTCATGGCGTACTCTCTGAACGTTTCGGTAGACTTCTTCTCTAGCTTCATTAAATATAATCTGTCTATGAAGGTCTCTGTATTGAACCTGAATCGCTCCACGAAGTATTGGGCCAGCGCATTCCAACCATACCACTTGCGCGGGTCTTGGCTAGTATACCAATCTAATGTCTCGCCGGTCAAACTTCGAATGAATAAATTCATAATGATCGCTGGGTTTTTACCTACTCCGATCAACTTGTCGCAGTACGACCTCAAATGTGCGCGGGGATTCCCTTTCCCATCGAATAAATTAAACTTGGGCACCTTGTAGCCTACATGTAGTTCCACATCATGGTGCATGCAAAGATCCTCATAATCTAATCCTTCATGACCCTTGTCAGAACGCATGCTCCGGACAGCTTCTTTCAGACTATGAATCTCCTTAGCCACATCCTCATCCATTCTGGCTCGGGCTTGCCTCTCCATTTCTTCATGATTGTCTGTCTCTTGGGGAAGCACAGGGATAATGAAGGGCTGAGTTTCGACTGCACATGTTAGTTGTTTGTGTTGTTTATTAGGGCTGGAAATAGGTGTGGTATGCTGATGTAGGGTGGTTTGGCGGTTAGGACTGAGCGGTGATATAGGTAGGCGGAGGTTGGGATATATATGTGGCAAAGGGGTCGTTCTGCGGGTTGGGTTACGGGTTGGCTGGGCGAGGGATGGTTTGGTATGAGCTGTTGTTCTGTGGTTTCTGGGGAGAACTTTGGGAGATATATGGAGGTGGAGGTAAATCATGGAAAATTTGTGGAGCAGTGGTGTTGGTTCTTTGCTCTGGCATGGGTGTATTCAAACTGATAGACAAATCGGTTAAATTTCGGAGCCTTTCCATCTCAATTTGCATGTCTGCGATCTGTTGTAATAAATGCGCAATATACTCATCTTGATCAGTAACATTCTTTTTTCTGATGTTTCTGCTTATCCGATGGGAACAGAGACAAGTCCCAAACCGTTCAGCTCAGATGCCCCTGAACTAGTCATATCTTCGTTCCTTGCCTTTGACCTTGTGAAGTGCTGATGTTCTGCCATTGTTTAGTCAAATACAAATCGACCTTGGGGAAAGTGATAAATCCTTTAAAATGCAGCAAACCATGTTAGTGTAAATCATATGATCTTGCAAAGCTGAAGACAACATGCTTGCAGATATATTACACACCAAACATCATATTAAAGTGATTCCTAATATGCATGGGGCCCCTTTATGTCAGAGGTAAGCCTAAACGTCATATATGCGAGATTATGATAGATTTGTTCAAGCCGTCAAACTGTAATTCTTTTGTTTGAAACGACGACAAAATGAATGTGCGTTGTCCAGTTTCAGCACGTCATGTTTAGGCTTGAATTCGTCTATCATTGCCACGCTACGAATAGTATGATGATTGGTCGTTGGGTTGAGACACCCTTCGACAAGTTTGGTGTTTTCCTAATTGTGGTGTCAATAACAAGGATTGACCCACCTAAGGATCATGCTCTATCTTAAGTTTACTAAGATTTGGCTTTACTAGACGCAAAGTTCCCGAGCGGACAACTCGAGTGAGAAGGCTACGCGGCTGACCAGACGAACCGATCTAACTTCGCGCAAGCGCCAACTCTCCTAAAATTTAGGTATTTTGAAAGAAATTCGCGGGTGCGCGAAGCACACCAACACGTGTAGTGTGTGATTGTGTGAATTTTCCAGAGTGGAGGAAGTATGAGCGGAATGCCAGTTTAAGGAAAGCGGTAACAAATAGCAATTACAACAATTACAAATAAAACAAATTACAACAAAAATTAAATGCAAAAATAAATAATGCCAAATAATAACCCTAGGCTTGCTATGGTTAAGAACCTGATTATCCCCAGCGGAGTCGCCATTTCTGTCACGTCCTTTTTCGACCGCGACATTAATTCTCAGCGAGTCCTGCTACTTAAAATAAAATAAAATGTCAAAAAGTGCTTAAGGATGCTAATGGGTTGGCGGAGTCGCCACCTAATTATTTTGGGCGAATTAGGACACATAAATGTCAACTAGGTTTTAAAGTCAACACTAACTCCATTTACATGGTCTGCAAAGCTTATGTGAGATTCTGGGCAAGGATTCTTTATTAATCTAGAGGAAAAGGGTTAGACATCCTCTAAGACCCGCTAACTTACGGTTGTCCGTTCAAACCTGGTTTAATTATTATTGCTAAAAATGCACATTTTAAAAGTATTTGAGCAAAAGATGCTACAGGTGTTTTATAAAAGGATGCATTTTGATAAAAGATTTATAAGACTAATACTATAAGATACATGTAAAGTTTAAAAGCATGCATTTATAAAATAGCTTATGCAAAGTTGATTTTATTGACTAAATGTATGCACTTCTTTTGCAAAATCGATTTTGATTAACATATGCAAGGTATGATATACAAAATGCTATTTTTTACAATTGATAATAAGAAGATAATTTTATTATGAAATGCATTATAATGTCATTAAGTGATTTATGAGAAAATCAATTTTTTTGGTTATGCATTAACTTCATGATTAGATATGCAATTTTAATTGTTAGGCAAGAGATTAGGCATGCATGACAAGCCTAAGATACATAACTAGAAGTGCATTTCTAATTCTAAATTACTGTTATACCCCGTATTTTCAGAGTATGTACGTAAGGACGTACGTAGAAAATTTGAAACTTGTACTAAGGCTTGGCCGAATTAATTTTGTTCACAACACCCGTTTAGAGTCGTTTTTCGACGAAACGTTTTCACAGCTTTCGTAGGGGAATTTCCGGCTATGTCATTTTTAATTTTTTCGGATTTTTCCGAGAGACGAAAAGTGTTGGGCCCACAAGAGGGCGCCACGTGGCACCTCCCATCATGGACGTGAGAGCTCGGTTTGGACGAAATGGAGAGGTGTAGTTGGTAGGATATTTTGTGTGTTAGTTGGTCAAGGACACATGGGTGAATCTTGGCCCTACACTTGCCTTGCACTTGGCAAGATCTTGGCCATTGGTTGGCCTTCACTTGACCTATAAATACCCCTTCCCTTTGAAGACTTCTTCATCCAAAAAAATCTCTAAGTCTTGAGAGCTCCTCCATTTCGTGAGGCCCTCGTCGAGAGTAGCGCCTCCTAAGTAGTGTGGCCGTGGGTACCCACTAGCCTAGTTGCTTCAGTATAATACCCCCGTTTGTGGTGTAGAAATACTCTCAAAAGTATTTTTATAATGACCAAATTACCTAATCAGAATACCTTGTTGTATTCTAAGGTTATACCTATAAGAAAAAGACCAGAAATACTATTATAATACCGTCATTAACAAAACCGAAACCCTAGGAAAATCTCCATAGTCCGTTGGAGTATTGTGTAGAAGTTAGTTAGAACTTCTAAGGTGGTTTAGAGCGGGTTGGAGCGCTCGGAGTTGGAGCTAAACGATTGCCCAGGATCGACTTTAACTAGGATAATTATGGGCTTATCGAGGTAATTATCTTGTCCCTCTATTGTAATTGGAAATTACATATTGTTAGAATATATAGTTGAAGTATACTATATATAGAACTGAACGTAGTTATCGGCAATGTCTTTTGACTTAAGCTGAATAATACTTACGCAATGTCTTGCGACTTAAGCTCGAATTTAAAAGAAGAATCCGAATTGTAATTACATAGGTGTACAAAGAGACTTGTGTAGTAGTACCGTGGAGTAGAATTGTACCCGTAGGGTTAGGCGATAACCCCTAGTTGGCTTGGTAGCCTCGATAGAGAGGAGATTTACGTTGTTGCGGGGGGTGCTACGAATTTTCGATAGAATGTTCTACGATGAGATCTAAATGTTAATAAGCGCCTTGTGGCCTTATAGGTTGAAGTACTACGTGTGGCGATCTACTTGGCTTAAGGAGTAGCCACGGTTGGAAGTACTTGGAGCGTTTGCTATTAGTCGATACTCGTCGCGAGGTATGTGAACCTCTTCCTATCTCTTCTAGCATGATATGTGTGAACTATGTAGTACGGTGACGCATACGTGCTAAATGTATTTGATTGGTTTAAAACATAAAGTGTTATAACGCTTTATGGGAAGTTGGTTATAACGACTTTATGTTGGTAAGAAAATACTTGTGGTCTTTAAAAGGTAAGCGATTTGAACTATAAGCGGCTTGTTATGTGTTAGTAAAGAACTTGAAGTATTTCAAAAGATTTTTGAATCATTTTGAAAGAAGAAGTAATACTTGGTTTTGCAAAACTTAAGAGTTGTACTAGCTTTATGGGAAGTTAGGTATAACGGCTTAAGAATGTTTTACTGATTTCGGAAATCAGAATGTGTATCGACAAACCACTGCAGCGTTAATAAAAGGAAATGTTTTGACTAATTAAGTATTATTAAAACCAGTAGAAACTTCCATCTGCATAGAAGCTAAGATGAGACAAAATGATATTTCCTAGATCATGGCTGCTGTAATAAGATTGTTATAAACAAGAATATCCTACTCACATATAAGACTTATGTTTCTCAGATAGTTAAAAGAGAATTATATTCTTAACTGAATAAGACTATGAACTACGAAACCCTTCTAAAATAAGAAACTTGAACATTGGAAAAGAAGGTTGCTACTTGATTTTACAAAGAGAAGTAATTGATTTACTTTAAAAAGATAATCACTCTATTTTCATATACTACAGGTATTGTGTGGTTTTTGTGAAGTAACGTATCTTTTATAGATTTAATGTATGAAGTACTTTGGGGATAGGTACCCGAACTTGTTAGTAGAAAGTACCTTGTGTGAATAACTTGATTGTATTGGTTTGTGATAGCCTCGTAATACTTTCTTGTTGATTTGATAAGTAAGCATGTTAGGATGCTACGTGTGTTAGTATCTTGTGATTATTGTGTAAAGGGTCACTTTGTTGTGCTTACGTTGTCAAACGTTAAGCGTGTATCGTTATTGTATCACATACCCTCGACTTGTTATACCGAGGGCTTGCCACCCGATGCGCGGTCTATACGGCTATGCGCCTTGTGACTATGCGAGCGCGGTAGCTCCGGATTGATCATTCCGGTGTTTAGCCCGACGCGGGGATTCCTATGCGGTCCGCTGAGACTATGCGGTCTTTTGAGACTATGCGGCCGCGGAGCCTAGGCGGATACCGAGGGTTGTTCGCCCGACGCGGTATACCTCGGTGATGCAGGACCATGATTCGAGGAATACCTCATGCGGTCTCATGGGTGACCTATGCGAGCTGCGAGAGTTCCAGGGATAGACGCGCATTGATATTGCGGGCGAGTGGCGGCCGATCATGTGGTGCGGTCTAGAAAGACCTCGAGATACGATTTGTGGTATTTTTGGCGTAGGTCTTAGTAGTCGGCTATGCCTTCGTACTTGCCGTGCACGGTTTTATTGTGATAACTTTGAGGCGTGAGTCACGACTTGACATCGCTTATTTATTGTGAATCGTATTTTGGTCATCATACATGTCTCCCGCTTTATATAGACTACTATGATTTCATTTACGATTTATTTTCGATTCACATACTTGGTACCACAGATCGACCTCGGGGCCGCGTCATGCCGCAGTAAAGGTACACCGCCGTTGATCCTAGCTCTCGTGGTCACGATTTGGCGTTGGGAAGCTCCGTTTCTCGAGGCTTATCGATGGTATAGTCCCCGCCGTCGTAAGTGTTTACATTCGTGGGTTTGGCGGCCCCGTCCCGCCATTGTTGTCGTATCATTCTTAGAGGTGCGTAGTAATCGCCAAGTGTGGTTTTTAAAAAGGATTAAACTGTTCATGTTGAAAGAGTTGTTATTTATATATATACTGAAGGTAACCGTTTTTGGTTAGCCTGTCTGCTTATTTCACTGTCTTATTACACTGGTTTCATGTATTGTCTTTATGTTCCGCTGATTACTCTGATGTATGGCTACTTGGGTGCCCGGGGTAAGGCACCAGTCACGGGCCCGGGTTCGGGTCGTGACAATTACCTTCCCACCTTATGTTCAAAGACTAATTGCTCTAGATCTTCTGTTAATTACAAAGTTAGTTAATAAAATTACAATAAACAATAAAGACATAAAAATGAGGCAAGGAGGTTAAGAGAGTAAAGGAATTGAAGTGGATGACTCCGTCCTATTTTGTTTTTCTAGGAATTGCCGAGGAGGGAACGCGATGGATGTAGATGCGGGCATTCATTGATGAAAGTCGTGATGAGTCTCGCCACGAGACTCTTCATTTTGCTCCGATGCATTTCAGGTAAAAAAAGAAAATGATAAGGATTAGTACATGTTCAAGTTTTATTAAAAATAACAAACAAGCACTTTACACAGAGTTTGTATTTAAGAATGCACGCACGTAAAGACCAACAGAGGACAATATAAAATGAGAATAGGCAGCCAGCAGGTGATAAAAATAACTAAGAATGTGCAGGTATGCAGGCAATACAAATCAGCTTCTAATATCACACACAACACCCAACATGCCCGACTAAAACTCTTATATGCTTAGTCACACTATACTCAATTGTTCTGGACATGAAAGAGACTTATTAATATATTTTAAGCTGGAGATGAGGCAATTAAAATGACACAGAACAGAGGTTAAATAAAGAGAGCATTTCTTCTAATAAGTACTTCTGCAAATATGCAGTGATTACATGAAGGATCATGCATAAATAGTGCTCTACCATATGAAATGGGGTGATTAAAATGCCAAGCAGATACCATGATTCAAAGTAGATGAGGACCTCTAGGTCAAATAAGAAAACGAAGGTCGACTCTGTCTATTTCCAGTTTATATGAAACCAACAGACAAGCAGTTTCAGGCTGAGATAGGAACATGTATGCCTATCCCTGAGCAGTTTAGGTGGTCAAAACAGACAGGTGCATCAAGACAGGCTAATGGCTATGCAACCATAGATACAGAGTAAAACAGGTCGCGTACTACTGCCTTAAAATTAATAGACAGCCTTCACAATACTCTAAATGAGTTTTATATTGACATATTAAGGTATACTGCCTTGATTCCCATGTCGGACGTGGTTTTTATATTGTTCTGTTTTGTGTGTAGCAGTTCAAGTAGCTTGCATACAAGTATGACTAGTGTACTCTTCTAGACAGATCTCACATAATCCTTCATGCTTTCATCTAATCCTTGGGCTGATTTCATGATTTAGACTAACCTTGAGCTAGTACTTAGGAATCTATTGATCAGGTCACATATAGAAAGTCAATAGTCAATTCTACACCCTAAACAACCAGTGAGACATTTAAACCAGTTCCTTAACTCCAAGAATTCTGTTTATGCTTAATTGTTTTAACATGATAAGACTTTAACACACACGAATGTTTACCTAATACAGTAATCATAGATGTAATGAACATGACTTACGCTTGACAGTTAACCCTACAATTCAGACAATCGATTGAGCAAAGAATATATTATGATCACGCATATAGACTTTAACTATCACAGATCCTGATTTTTTGCTAAACAAACCACTAAAATGGCCTGCTAATCACACAATACCAAATATAGACCCGATTTAATATCTTAAGTATTAGTAATCCAATAAACATATTGACGAACAACTAAAACAAGCAGAGAATACAAGTCTAATCGATCATTTAAATCAAGAATGCATCCTGATTAATTATGTCACGACCCGACCCGACGGGCCGCGACTTAACGTCCTAATTGGACGTCATTACTGACCTATCACACTTAATCCATTTAATACCGGGATTTATAGAAATTTTGGCAGCATAACACTGCAATGATAACCTCTGTCCACTTAGGCAAGCTGACAAGGCGGCCTTACACGTGAATGAACCTGTCTCTCGAGGGAGTCGCAATTAACCAACACAATATATACAAGCAAGCCGACAAGGCTTCCACTAGATAAAAACAACAAGTATATCCGGGAACATCCCAGCACAGAGTAGAACAACGTTGCAAACCAAAACAGAAGTCCATACAACCACCCCACAGCTGTCTACAGACCTCTAGGAGTACAATACTGACATGTGACGGAACAGGGGCCCGTCGTGTCCAAAATATACCTAAGTCTGGAATGTAAGGATCTGTACCAAAATAACTGGCTTCGGAACAAGGGAGCTCTTCAGCGGCTGGTAGATGTCCTAAGCTGGAGGGTCACCTATCTAAACACATGAACCTACGGGCATGAACGCATCCCCCCGAGGAAAGCGGTCGACGTAAATAATGTACTGAGTATATAAAACATGAAATACTGAAAATGAAATCACAACTGTGTCAAGTAAAGATAGAGAGTCATCAAGCTTAACAAAAATGAGAGTCATATCAGAAATCATGAATGCTTACTCATACTGTCACTATGTTTATGTATGTATATCAATATGTATAACATGTCTCGGCCCTTTAGTGAGGGACTCGATGGAAGTCTGTATATGTGCGCATATCATGTCTCGGTCCTCTATGGAGGGACTCAATAAAATCTGTATATATGTATATAACGTGTCTCGGCCCTCTAGTGAGGGACTCGATGAATGCGAAAGTCACAAGACGAACATGATCCGGCCCGGGACTCGGTGGAGTGAAACAATAATACTTAGCACGAGTAGATATCATGAGCCACCATATGCAATTAAAAATCATCTTTGACTCTCGATAATATCATCATAATAAACTCTTTTACTGAAAATCATAGGCACTAATCCACAATTATCTTTTAAAACTGAACTTATAGGAATCAAGTACGTCCGCCGTACTTTCATTAAAATCATGCCAAAAAAAAAAGTTTCACATACCTCTTAGTCGCTCAACCAATGTAAAACTAGGACGCGCCTCGTCTAATACGTCAGCCTATAATAACAATGATACAATCATTAATTCTAGGACTTCTAACGTAAGTTATATTGAATATCGCCTTCCTATTTCTATAAAAAAATCAAAAGACTTCCTCGCTTATGACGTATCCACAATTTATCAACAAGCCAACAACACCAATAACCAAACATCATTCCAAGATATAATCAAATTAATCTCAAATACTCCTTTTTACGCCATAGTATACATTCCTTCTCTTTTACACTTATACAATTCAACAACTTCAATAACCAAGGCAATTAAGTCCTATATAGTTAGCATATAACACCTTTTTCATTTTAATCCTTTAAGGACGTGTATTAGTGATTACCATAATGTGTATGTATATGCATAACTCATATTTTCGTCACCATAATTTCACCAAAACAGCCCTTTAAATTGCAATACAACATGTCCACTAATTTTCATACAAATTCGGCCAACAACATTACCAATTTCATATTTTCTTCCTTAACTTCTTATAATACAATTCATGTTCCAATAATTCCTTATGAACACTATGATCTAATTATCAAGATTTCTTCTTCAATTCCCACATGCAATTTGTGATAATGATAACAACACAACCATTGAACACAACAACTCCAAAATTGATAGAACTAGCTTCAAAATCGGTCTAACACATTTCAACAATCACATACATGTTTTAATTTTAATTTTCCTCTTAATCTAATTTCATATCTTAACACAAGTTTATTTCCTTAATCTACAACAACATGCAACTACAATTATAGCATAGAAAGAAGAATTTTCATACCTTAATTTAACCCCCAAAACAGTCCCGATTTTTAGCCACTACTTTGTCAGTTGAACTTGTAACGTCCATAACTCTCTACTACGATGTCCTATCGACGAGAGGTTTGTTGCGTTGGAAACTAGACTCGACGAACTTCATTTTAGGATTTTGAAACACCCAACAACTCCTAATATACGAGTAGATATATCCCTCCAAAGTTGACTAAAATTCTGCCCCAAAATCCCAATTTTTGTCACAACTTTCATCAAATTCTTGTCCAATTTTTCACTTCTTCAACTCCAATCCAACATGAAAGCATTCTACAATGTTAGACCAACATCCTTACATGTTTTTCTTCTAAAAAACGTATCCGAAACTTGACGAAAAATCCCAATCTCTCTCGCCCAGCAGTCCCGAAAACCCCACTATTTTTTGTTCCTATTTGGGCTTCTAATTGTTAGATGGATTAATCTAGGAAGAAGGTTATAGAATGACTTCAATTCTTGCTAAGAATGGTGCAATTTTCGGATTTGGGTTGAGAGAGGAGGAGATGAACTTGGTGTTTAGAATTAAATTAAAATTAGAATAGAAGGGTTTTGGTATTTTAAGGAAATCTGAAAATACTTGTTTAGACTTACACTTTGGCCCTCTTTAATGCCCTCTTAGTTAAAAGCAAGCCCAAGTAATAAATCTTAACCCCTCATTCAATTAATCTCAACACTTGTTGCCTTAAATTCTTATTGTCGTATCTTATATACCTTACTAATCCATAACGGAAATTATATATGTATATATACCACCATTACTAAAGAATTTTCCGGCGTCGCATTCGTCATTACCAAAAATTATTCTATAATCACATCCTTAAGTATATTAATTTCCAATACCCGAATCCTATTTTCCTTAATTACGTCCTTACTTATTGTCTTAAACTCACGAGGTGTAACAAATTAAATCAGACCCCATATTCATACATCGATGAACGTAATAGTATAAATGGATTAACCACGCATGTTTAACACACAAATCACATAGTAATGCGAAATGAACCGAGAGGAATGTGAGTTTACCTTCTCCTGGCAATGAACCGAAGCAGCGTATCAAGTCGTCGATCCACTCGGAGTTGCGATGCGATTTGAGGGATGAAGTTTTCTGTGAAAAATTGATTATTGTTACTTGACTGTTGTGTTCTCGGATATTGATTGATTATTTTACTGGTGTTTTCCTCTGTGGAAATTGGTGTCCTTGCATGTGAAAAATGGGTTCATTTATATAGCCATGATTTGAGTTCCAAGTTTGGTAAGCTTTTGGTATTGATTTTATTGCGATCTTCGGTGTTGATTTTGAAGTATTTGTTACCGCTTTAGTGGTGATTTGGAGTGGTTTTTGTACTTTTCTTATTATGGTAGGATTTGGTATCGATTTGGTAAGGGAACGATTTGGTTATGCCGGATTCTCAGGCGAGAATCAGGGCGTGAAAGAGAAGGCTGCGGTTGAGAAATAAGCTTTAGGGTTCTTTTGTCTGCGTTTTTTTATGTTCTGGACAATGGGGAATAAAAGGCTGAATGGGAGTGGGCTGCGGGTAGGAATTAGTTGGGCCTGCTGGGAATTAAAAATGAAGGGGATTGGGCTTGTGGGTTTTAATTTATTTTAATTTTGGTAGAGTTTTAATTAGTGAGAAATAAAATGAGATTTAAATTATTTATAAAATTACTTTAAATATTATTAAAAATGACAAATGCGGATATGACATTTAAGGATTGTTTAATACTTTTATAAATGCGACGCTATTATTTAAAATCTTATTTATTGTGCATATTTTATCATTATTTAAAATTATTTTACGGTGTTAAGTTAATTTGATGGGGGTTTAAATTGCAAATGATAATTATGAAATTGCTTTGAGTATTAATAAATGCGGATGTGATTATTGAATTATTTATTTACTTATGTATTTATTATTATTAAAATGCTAAATGCGGACATAATATTTATGGAGTGCTTAATGCTTGGGATGTCATTATTGAATTACTTATTTATGTATTTATGTGTTTATGCATGTATTATTATTATTAAAATTATTAAGATTATTCTAAGAATTAGTGTAATTTTATGATTAATGATTGGACTAAAGGGTCAAAATTGGGTGTCAACACTAGGCTACCCATACTTGACCTTTCCCATATGATAAAAAAATCAACATATCATAATCCTTGAGCATCTGTAACCATCTCCTCTGCCTCAAATTGAGATCCCTTTGATTGGAAATGTGTTGAAGACTCTTGTGATTCATAGATGTCTCACAATGGACACCATAAAGGTAATGTCTCCAAATCTTCAAAGCAAATATCACCGCCGCTAACTCTATGACATGAATAGGGTAGTTCTTCTCATGTACCTTCAATTACCTCAAAGCATAGGCTATAGCTTTCCCTTTTTGCATCAAAACACAACCAAGGTCAATCTATGAAGCATCATAAGACAAAGTAAAGCCTTCTTCCTCCACGAGAAGAGTCAAAAGCAAAGTCGTTATCAATACAATCTTGAGCTTTTGAAAGCTCGTCTCGCACTCATCCGACCATTGGAAATGGTACATTCTTCTTAGTTAAACTGGTCAAGGGAGATGCAATAGATGAAAAGCCCTCTACAAAATGCCAAAAATAACTAGAGAGGCTAACAAAACTCTAAATATCTATAATTAAAGTAGGCCTAATCCAATCATAGACCGCCTAAATATTCTTGGGATTCACTATAATACCATCTTTAGTCACGACATGACCCAAGAATGCCACAGAACTAAGCCAAAACTTGCACTTTAAAAACTTGGCATAAAATTGCTTCTCCTTCAGAATTCCAAGCATGATCCTCAAATATTGCTCGTGCTCTACCTCACTCCAAGAGTAGATTAATATATCATGGATGAATACAATCATAAAAGAATTCATGTATGGTCCAAAGACAATGTTCATGAAATCCATAAAAGTTGATGGGGAATTAGTCTACATGAAAGACATGACAAATAACTCACTACGACCATAATGGGTCCTAAAAGATTTCTTAGGGATAACCTTAGCCCTAATCTTCAACTGGTGATAACCGGACCACAAATCAATCTTAGAGAAGATCGAAACACTCTGAAGTTGATCAAATAGGTCATCAATGTAAAGAATGGGATACTTATTCTTGATTATCACTTTGTTAAACTATCGATTGTTAATACACATCCGCATAGACCTGTCATTCTTCTTCACGAACAACACCGGAGCACCCCAAGGTGAAACACTCGGCCAAATGAACCCTTTACTCAACATATCCTACAATTGTTCCTTCAACTCTATCAGTGCCATCCGATATGAAGGAATAAAAATAGACTTGGTGCACGACTCCAAATTAATACATATATCAACATCATAATATGGTGGAACACAAGTCAAATTCATTGGAATCACCTTAGGAAACTGTCACGACCCGAATCCCGGGCCCTCGACTGGTGCCCTACCTGGGCACCCTTCTATCCCTACAACACAAGTAAATTGCGGAAGATAAATAACACTTATTTTTTTCTTTAAACAAAGGCAAAGCCGATAAGGCTGCCATAATATATAACGTCCGAATGAGACTACAACTGTACAACAATGTAAATACAACTCACGCCAGTACAGCCCACATATGAATATAGACCTCTAAGATTTTGGACAGTAAACTATGACGGGACAAGGCCCCGCCGTACCCCTGAATATACCTAGCCATAGTGACAAGCTCCGAAACATTGGAGTTATCCCAAAATGATGAACAAGGATCCTAAGCTCGCGGATCCACAACTGAGTACCTAGACCTGCGGGCATGAACGACCCCCGAAGGGGGTCAGTACAACAAGTATTAAGTATGGAACGGAAATAAAGTACAGTATTAAAATCACGACTGACCAAGAAATGACAGGGACAAGTAAAATAATCAAATACCAGATCCAACCGTGTCATATAAAATAAGAGTCAATTGTACCTTGTATCACTGTACCCCTGTACCACTGTACTATTGTACTCTCATGGATGCATACTCATAGAATCATCATGTTCATACACGTATAAATAACGTATCATACTCCGTACCTATAACCTGTCCCGACCCATATTGGGACTCGGTCCTCATACTCTGTATCTAATATGTCCCGACCCATATTGGGACTCGATGTAAGGTCGTATAAGGTATAACATGTCCCGACCCATTCTGGGACTCGGGGTGAAGTCATATAAGGTATAACATGTCCCGACCCTTTCTGGGTCTCGGTGTAAAGTCATATAAGTCATGTAAGGTATAACATGTCCCGACCCATTCTGGGTCTCGGTGTAAAGTCATATAAGGTATAACATGTCCCGGTCCATTCTGGGTCTCGGTGTAAAGTCATATAAGGTATAACATGTCCCGTCCCATTCTGGGTCTCGGTGTAAAGTCATATAAGGTATAACATATCCCGGCCCATTCTGGTCTCAGTGTAAAGTCATATAAGTCGTATAACATGTCCCGGCCCATTATGGGACTCGATGTGGTCATTTTTCTCACATATGCACCTATAACGTGTCCCGGCCCATTAGGGGACTCGGTGTAATCATGACTATCCATATAATCCTCATGTGTGTACATGCAACGTGTCCGACCTACCATGGGACTCAGTGTATTAATGCAACCATATGTCATTTTAAATCATCTCTTGACTTTCCATAAAATCGTTATAACAAACCTCCATAAAGCCATTATAACAAATTTCATTTTAGAAACTAAAGCACTACCACATCTTTCTCTTTAAACAAACCAAGGCACTATCACATCTTTCCTTTTAATAAAACCAAGGCATTATCATGTGATGTAACATTAGGGAAATGATCACAAAGTACTATGTACATCTAATCTTATAAAAAAAATCATATCATGCCATATAAGGGAGTTGAACCCAAAAGTACTATGTACTATTCTTTCCTTTATAAAACCCCATGATACTAGCACTTGTAGCATCAATACACTTTCACTATTAAAAACAAGTTACTTACACTTTTAAACTCAAGTAACTTATTCTTTTCAAATCAAGTAACATATACCTTTAAATCAAGTTACTTCTCCTTTCCCAAAATCAAGTCATTTATACTTCATATAAATCAAGTCATTTATACTTCATATAAATCAAGTCTCTTATACTTCATCTAATCAAATCTCATATACTTTCAAGTAAGGTCTCATATACCTTCAAGAAAAGTCTCATATACTTTCAACTAAGTCTCATAACTTTCAAATAAATCTAGTCTCATGACTTTCAAATAAATCAAGTCTCATAACTTTCAAATAAATTTAGTCTCATGACTTTCAAATAAATCAAGTCTCATAACTTTCAAATAAATCTAGTCTCATGACTTTCAAATAAATCAAGTCTCATTAGTGTTGTAACTTAGCAAGATCAACTCGACTCAAATGCTTACTAAACATTCTTACCAACATCTCCCATAAGACTTGGTAAGGACTTAGGAATAATTTAGACATGCCTTTAGCATAGAATCAATATCATGAATACTCTAATAACGAGGCAAGTATACTTCAAGAAACAAGTCATGTATACTCCAATAATCAATCATGCCAATAGAAGGAAAAAGTTCACATACCTCATTGACGACTAACCAACACGACAAATAGAATACGCCCCAATGTACTTCAACCTTAACGGCTATTCCACATGCCAAGTAGAATATGCCACATGTAGTTCTTCAACCTAAAATGACAATAGCACTTCTATCAACTTTAAGCTATCAAGTGTAAGACTTATACCAAGTAATGGCCCTCTTATTCTACGGAAATTTGGGCAGCACTTCCTTTGTTTCTACGTACTTTTCCACCTTTTCCAAGGCCAGAATTTCAGCAATATCCAAACCCCGACTAGGGGCACAATCAAAACAGAAAATCAAGGGGATTACATGCCAACTTGACGTGTAAAATTCTACCCCACAATGTATAAAAAACAGTGCATAAAAATAGTCCACAATTAATCAATATTAAGGGTACAGTGTGAAGCCTTTAACACCCTTATTTCTTAGGACTTTCATTAGCCATTTACCACATTAATCATGCATTTTGGGGGCTGATTTTCCAGCATAACAACACCCCAAAACAGTCCATTAAATGACACGACAACGTCTAACAGTTTTCGGCAGTTTTCGGCCAACAACACTACAACAATCCAAAGTCCCTTTCCATAAGTATATATAATCCAATTCTCATTTCAAAACTTATATATATTCCATATCACATATCAATAACAAGATTACTTCATTTTAGCATGCAACAAGTGTCGATAACAACGACAATAACCAACGAAATTCAAAGGGCCTAACATAGTCCACTCTCGGTCCAACTTCCAAAAATGGCCCAAATCCTTTTTAATCTTCATTATTTTTAGTACAAGATCATCTATACATATACACAATAAGTAATATCCAATTACTTTAAAAGAAGAAGAATCATTACCTCATTTTTTAGCCCAAAAACGCTAAAATAGTCAGTAGAGTATTTGGCCCGCAGTTTTCGTTTTGCTCCACTTATTCAAATTCAAATCACATATATGTATCCCCTACAACCTTATACCCATCTTCCCTTCACATTTCACTTCCAAAAAGTCGACGAACAACCCTAGGGTTTCACTCACATTTTCGACTCAAAGGGGATTTGAGGTTAGTGGTGTATTATCTTGGCTAATCACTTGGTTAGGGACCTTAATCTTGTATAATAAACTAGGCTTGGAAGATTTTATATTTTTTGGTCTTCAATACCACCTTGGCTGAGAGCATCATTGAAGAGAGGGGGAGAAATGTTTCTTGAAATATGGCTAAGTGTGAATGTCTAGCAAGTCCTCTATGTATATATAAATATATCTCTAAGTATGAGATCATGACAAGTGTATGGCCTAGTGTAGCAAGACAAGTGGAGTGAGACCCACTTGTCCACTTGTCCCCATAATATCTAAGTCCAAGTCAAAGTCTTCCAAGACAAGTGGGGGTGACACGTGTCGCCCTCCGATTGGTCCAAAATTATTTCTTCACAAAAACATTCTATACTTGGCCAAAATATCTCAAAATCTCGTGGGCCCCACAAAATCGTAAAATTTCCCGTGGGCCCTACATGATCAAATCCAAGACTTAAAAATGCAAACCTTCATAATCATATACTAATCCCATATACCAATTTTTGGGAATCAAATTCCAAGTCGTTAACTTTTTCCTTCATAAATTTTCCGGAATTTTTCTTTCTTTCCAAAGTTCAAATCTTATTTCCTTACGTACGTTCTCATATCATTGTCTTGGAATTACGGAGTGTAACAAAAACTCCCTAACTACTGGTACTGACTGAAGGGGAGGTGTAGCAACACTAGTATCACATACATATGCCAAATAAGCCTAACAACCCTTCTCGACCATCCGCCTAGCCTTAAGGTAAGATATCACTTTCTTCAGCGCATAGCTAGCAACACATTCCACTTTAATCTAGGGATCCCCAACATGGCTAATGTAACTATCTTGGCATCACAACCTAAGATCGCATGATAAGGAGACAACCAATTCATGCCTAAAATTATGTCGAAATCTACCATGTCTAGAATTATCAAGTCAACCCAAGTGTCATGCCCCATTAAATTCACAACACATGAACGGTACACCCGATCCACCACAATGGAATCCCCAACAATAGTAGAAATACTAACAGGAAGGCCAAGAGACTCACACATCATACCCAAACTCGAAGAAAAATAAGTAGACATATAAAAACATGTAAAGCCTAGATCAAATAATACTATAGATGGCCGAAGACAAATTCAAATAGTACATGTGATTATAGCAACAGAAGAGTCTGCCAATGGTCTACCAAGGAACGCATAGTATTGAGCACGACAATTCTTGGCTTGAGAACCTTCGCGACATCTGTCATTGCCTGAATGCGAGCCACTCCTGCTTGAATGGGAACCTTCTTTTCATACTATGCATCGACTCTAGTCAGTTGTACTGGTTCCCTAGATCTAGAACCCTAAGAACATGAATGTTGACCACTCTATATAAGCCTAGGGAAGTCCCTCATAAAATGTCCCAACTCTCTGTTGTTAGAATGTGCATGAGAAGACATAGGCGACTAGGGTGAGTTAGAATAACCAGAATGACCACCACGACTGAAGAACCAAAGGTCGAAGTCTGTAGTGCTTGATAAACTGGCCTGCTGAACTGGAGGCAATAACCTCTCTCATGATAACCTCTACCCCAAGATGAGGTACCTTCAAAACTACCTGAGCTGCGAGGACTCATGCCCGATCTATCCCCAAACTCCTGATGCCTGATAGCCTCAACTCTCCTAGAGGAATCCTCCACTGGCTGAAAAGTACCTCCCAAGGCTTCCACATGTATCATTGCAGCATTAATATGATAGGACAAACCTCTCACAAACCTATGAATCCTCTTTGTCTCATCTGGTAAGATAGTCAATGAATGGTGAGACAAAGAGTGGAACCTCAACTCGTACTCAGTCATGGTCATACTATCTTGCTCCACCCTATCGAATTGTTCTTGTCTCTCATTACTCACACTACGGGGACCTACTTCTCCAAGAACACTCTAGAAAACTCAGCTCAAGTAAGTGGAGGCGACCTAGCTAGCCCAGTCTCAACCTAACCCACTTGGCAGGAGCATTACTGTTTACTAGAATAACAACTATGTTTGACTCAACCTACCTCAAATTATGCATTTTATCATGGCAACTCACTAAGAATAATTATGCATCATCATCTAGATGTCTATCATACTGTAGTGGCTTTATTTTCTCAAACTTATCCCACATCTTCAACTCCTCAACAAATATCGGCTGAATAATTGGATAGATAGCAATACCCTAAGCAAGATAACCCAGAAACTAAGGAACCACAATAGCAGTTAGGTATGCCTCTAGAGTCCTATGACCTGCAGCTTATTGATAGAGAATCTGATCCCCAACTCTAGTCTGTTAACTATCTGGAGTGAACAAAAATGCTCATACCTGAGTCCAACCCTTTAAGACGCTAAAAATACATGTGAGTATATCCTAAAGGAGAGGAGTAACTGTCACAGCCCGAACCCCGGGCCCGTAACTGGTGCCCTACCTGGGCACCCTTCTACCTTAACAATACAAGTAAGCTGCGGAACTGAAATAACACCCCATTTTTTTTTTTAAAACAAACGTACGTGCAAGTGCAAAGCCGACAAGGCTGCCATACATACATAAACAAAAGACACTACACCGTACATGAGTCCAATCCCACATATGAATACAGACCTCTAGGAGTTAAACTGAACTATGACGGGACAAGGCCCCGCCGTACCCAAAACTATACAAAGTCTGTACTGAAGGACATATACCAAAGATAAACTCCGGAATAGAAGGAGCTTATCCAAAACCCTGAGCAGGATCCTACACCTGCCGATCACCGAACTGCGTACCTAAACCTGCGGCATGAACGCAGCCCCCCGAAGGAGGTCAGTACGAAGAATGTACCAAGTATGTGAGCGATGAAATGCGTAATAAAATCATAGCGATCTAAATAACACGGAGACATGTATGATATCCAACCTACGCACATAACACATAAGCGATCATATCAAGTCGTGGGCCTTGCCCTCAAGTCACTACTCGGATATAACTATGGGTCTCACGCCCATAATATCAATCATGCGTGGAATCCTTCACCGCCGTGATCCATGATATAACATAACATCAAGTCCCACCGGTGGTATAGCATCTTGGGGTTTACCCTCACTTATACTCTTACCCCGGAGAAGGTGGTAAAGCGGTGGTATAGCATCTTGGGGTTTACCTCACTTATACTCTTACCACGGAGGAGGTGGTATAACGTCTTGGGGCTTGCCTCATTTATACTCTTACCCTATCTCAACGGCCACAAACAACACATAAAACAGTGGTGCAGCGTCTTGGGGTTTACCCTCACTAATACTCTTACCGGAGGAGGTGGTATAACGTCTTGGGCTTGCCCGCCGTTTATACTCTTACCCTATCTCGTGACCATCAAACAAGACATAAGCACTACCATGTCTTCTATAAAAATCCGGGAATTTAACCCAAGTACTACAAGTAACGGAAGCATACCCGTGGAATCCCACATCACTGTCGGTACGTCCCAGTAACTTACAACCAGACAGCCGACCCTTCAACCGAGAGTCGCGACAACGTAATTAAACATAGTACTTGCACTCAAAGGCTATTACCAGCACATATAGGCAAGTTCTAAATTAACCAAGCCAAAGTACTTATCAGGGCACAAGTAGAATAAATTCTCATTTAACAAGCCAAAGTACTTATCCGGGCACAAATAGAATAAATTCTCATTTAACAAGCCAAAGTACTTATCCGGGCACAAATAGAATAAATTCTCATTTAACAAGCCAAAGTACTTATCCGGGCACAAATAGAATAAATTCTCAATTTATCAAGCCAAAGTACTACATACGTACATTCTTTTATAAAAGACTCCTTTCTATGTAAAGCCCCAAGATACTAACACCCGTAGTATCAAGGCGTGTCTATTTTTCAAAGTAAGTTACTACACTTTTAGAAAACTCATTTCAAAGCTTGAAATCAAGTAACTCCAAATTTTCACAATCTAGGCAACTTATGCCGATTTAATCAAAATAGACAACTTTCTAAACCTTCCATAAAGCCGTTATAACCAACTTCCCATAAAGCCGTTATAACCCTTTATGGTTTTAGACGTATCCATTCCTTCAATAACCAAGAGACTTATACTATTAAAACCAAGTATCACATACTTACAAATCAAGTTCTTAACTTTCAAAATACTTCAAGTCTCTTACTAGTTAGAAAACAAGTTTTCTTCTACTTTTTAAACCTCAAGTAACTTCACCCTTAACGCAAGTTACTTCTCTTAAATCATGTCATTTCTCCTCTTTTAAATCAAATAAGTAAATCACTCCTTTGACTCCCCTAAAGTCATTATAATGACCTTTAGGTTTTAGAACTAAGGCATTAGTCAAAAGATTTGGAAAACCACTTCCTTTTCAAGTCTCTATGTACTTTAAGAAAAAATACCTTCACTTTTAAGAATCCAAACTTCCCTAAGGAAATGGATTATACTACTTACAATTTAAACATCAAAGTACACCCAAGGAAGTACATAGAACAAATTCTATCTTAGGCAATCCAAATACAAGCAAGGAATGGATCATTCAAGGAGTAGAACTTACTTTCTTTATTCTAAGGAATCATGCTAGAAGAGGAGATAGTTCACATACCTTTTCGGCTAATATCCACAAGCTAAGCCGAATACGCCGTACGTAGAAGTGTCAACCTATAATGGTCACAACAATACTATCAATCTTCTAGTCTCTAACGTAGAATAATACTAAGTATTTGGTCTCTAATTCTACGGAAAATCGGGCAGCACTTCCTTTGTTTCTACTCACTTTGCCACCTTTTCAAGGCGAATACAATAACCAACAAGCCACATTTAAGGCTCCAAACAACCAAACAAAGGGGATTACACGCCTTACAATACGTGTAAAATTTCCGCCCACAATTCATCTGAAGTAGTCTAATGACACTAGCCAATTCTCTACCAACTTACATAGAACACACTAAGTCTTTTCCAACCCTTTTCCAATTTCAAGTTCTTAGGTCAACATGTTATATAGTCTAAACAACTTCAACAACTACACTTTCCTTCTTTATACAACATGCGACGCTTAAACTAATAATCGACTAGAATTGAAATCTTAAAGTTAAACATGCTAGATTTCGGATTAGGGTTCCAATAGCCAATAAACATATCAAACTTCATACTATATAACACATGCTTGCTAAAATCCATAGCTACTGACAAGTAGTAAGTCTTAACTACTAAAACGACAAAATTTATACCTTTCAAAGCCCTTAAAATTTCCAAGATTCCAAAGTCGCGCCTTAGCAATTCTTAGCTCCTTTCCTTAGGTTCCAAACCGCTCCAAGCACTCGTAGAGGCCTATGAAGAACCCATCTTCAAGTTCCAACTTCAAAGTTGAAGAACTCCAATAGTTTCCGCCATGCGACTAACGTGAAAACTCCGTTTTCGAAATCTTTCTATTGAGATAACCTTGCAACACCCTTAGGAACATTGGGTTAAAGTCTTGTGGCTAATGGATCAAAATCACAAAATTTTTGTGTGGGAGGACTAAGCCGAGAGCACTATTGGCTAAGCTCAAAGTTTCTTGAAAATTTTTCTAAGTATAGAATGCTCAAGTCTTGCTACTAGTAGTATACTTATAATACAATGGAGGCTTGGATAAAAACACTTGTTAAAATTGGAGGAAGAGATCAAGCCAAATGGCTCTTGACTTGGTCAACTTTGTCAAGCTCTAGCAAGACTAATCTTCTACATAGGTCAAATGACCATAACACCCTTGCAATTTTCGTCCAACACCACATGTGGGAGTGCCACGTGTCGCTCTCTCATTCGTCCATAAAAATTCCGTAACCCTCGTGGGCCCCACAAAAATGTAAAATTCCTCGGGTGGGCCCCACGTGACCAAATCCGTAAAAATAAATTTCCATAATTTTAATAAGTTCCATATTCTTCAAATAATACATTTTGAGAATCCAATTCCCAACAACGAACATTTTTCCTTTCCGACGTTCGGAACATTTTCCGTCGTAATAACAATTCTTCCTTTCGTATCCTTTTCCAAGTCTTGTTTCCTTTCGTACATTCTCTTATACATGTCTTGGACTTACGGGGTGTAACAGTAACAATAATCCCTCAGGTGCCTCGGCGAGTCCAATCTTCATGGCCTACACTGGCTACAATTCAACTCTCTAGCACAGGCCTGAGCAGCAAATAATTCTCAACCTCTAGCTGGCGTAGCAACGTAGGCTCCTACCCTACCCTACCGCGACCTCTACCTTGTCCCCTGCCTCTCCCTTGAGAAATAGTACTAGCAGCAGGTCCATGCATCGGTGCGAGCTCTTGACCTCCGAATACAACTAAGTGTGTCCTCACCATCTGTTAGAGAATGAAACAAAGAAACTCTTATAAACCATTAGAATTAAGTACATATGATAAAGAATGAAAGATGAGAGTTTTCCTAGATTTCCTATAGCCTCCTGAAGATAAGTACGTACATCTCCATACGGATCCGCAAGACTCTACTAGACAATGTTCTTGTACTTGTGAGATCGATGAACCTAACGCTCTGATACCAATTTGTCATGACTCAAAATTGAGAGTCGTGATGAAAGCACTAACTCTCCCGAGTTCATAAGCCAAACACAACCCAAGATAAATAATAAAGTAAGGAAATTAAATGTGGAAGGTAACATACAAGCCATATACAAGTCTTAAAATATGTATACTCATAAAATACGGATGAGAAGTACCCTCCGCAATGATTTTTGACTCTAGAACAATAGCTTGCTAAAATAAGGAAATACAAAGTTTGGATAAAACATTTGAATACACTATGGACATGAAAAAGACTGTAAAGTAAAGTAGAATGGGAAATCCGGTGATACGGATCAGCTGGTAGCTCACCCCGAATCCTCCAAGAAAGCTCATCAACAGGCTGGATATTAATGCGACCTACTAGTGTTATGAACCAAACCTACACACAAAAAGGTACAACAAGTGTAACGTGAGTATGTGAAATAACATGTAATTCCTCAAGACGGATCAAGTATTCACATAACTAAATTAATAGAGTTCAAACATAATTTAGGCATCAATCAGACAAGAATTACATGGGATGATATGAGATGCAAATGAAAATGCAATGCAAGGCTTATCTTTCTCATCATCGGTACACACACCTTCGAATATTAACGAGTTGTTACACATGGGGGACTCACAAGGTCTATATACTACCTAGAATCTTTTCCATTAGGGCTCTCAGCCATTTCTAGGTCACACAGTAACTTATGTATCAACTCAGGCTCATATCATAGCATCACTCTATCTGAAATCAGTGTCTCAAACCCACATATGTATCCTCAAGTTTAACATGCATGAGATATCATATGAATGATGAATATGTCATGAACAATAATAAGAAGCCAAGGTATGCAATAGAGAATCATTTTTAATCAATTTATGCCATAAAGATCCTACCTTTAGCCATTTACACGATAAAGACTCGATATTTTGATTCTTTTCTACTTTTAAATGAGTATAAAAGAGTGATGGGAAGATAGAGTCACATATACGACAAGTATATAATAATGTTGCAGCAAGTACGAGCTTTATTCCCCAATCACATATCCAAAGGATTGTACTATTTTTTCAGCTAACGCCCAAAGCATCGCATTCAGTACATAATTTGAAGGCGCAAGTACCCATAACATGTCACCGGTATCCGATAAAAGTGCCCGTCACCTCACAAGTATCGGGAACCCCTTATTATACCTATTACACCCTCTTATTTAGTTAATTATACCAATCATGACGCTTTAAAGTAGGTAAAATATCTCAACTTGCCTGGAATTAGGGGTCCGAGAATCACCGCAAAGCCTCCGAAGGTGCTAATATATTCAAATATGAATAATACGTTAACATACGATTCTATCGATGCCCATATTGCTATATAAAACTTTCGGAACCAAAAGGTCACCTAAAATTGGATCATCTTCCTTAAAGGAAAAAATGAAAAATTTATTTTAAAATCAATTTACCCATCATCTATGAAGTCTAGATATCAAATATGAACTAAATATAACATCAATTTCATGATTTATTAGGAAAAAATCCATTTCCCAACTTAGGGCTCATAAACCCATTAAACTATATTCTAAAAGCATATATTCTACCATGAAATCCTTTACTAATCAAGGAAATTTTAACGACCCGTTTGGTCGTTTAACACTTTAAAACTACGAAAGGAGTATGAGACTATAGAGTATTTAATTAGATGATTTTAATATGGGATATGTGCATAAATTAATTTTAAGGGATTAAGTGGGCCAAGCCCACAATACCTTAGTAGGGCACGACTGAATTACTAAACAAAATGGGAGAGGAAAAATGTTCAAAGAGGAAACCTAGCAGCTCTATTAGCTAAAAGAAAAAATGAACGTGCACAAAAGAAAACAAAGAAAAAGAGAGAAGAAAACGCTGCAAGCAGCAAAGAAAGAAAATAAAAGCGAGAAGGGGAGGAGAAATGAGACAACAACAAAACAAGAAAGAAAGGCAAGAAAATCAAGAAAACCCTAGTAGCAGAAAACGAAAATGAAACGCTATATTAAATTCAGGTTAGAATCTATGTTTATGGTTGAGTTAATCTATTTATAATTCTTATAATGATGTATTGTAGAATGAAATCAATTTTTGTTTTAAGGAGTCATTACACAAAAATTCCACAATCCGTTTGAACAAGAGAAACTTGAGGGATTATCATTACAGCAGTTGGTAAAAACGTGAAACATGTATAAATTTGTAAAGAATATAAAACTATGTGCTGAATTAAAGTTGTAGATTACTCTGTTCCCGTCAGTTTGATATCTTACGGAGATAAATCCGACTTATGGTTTGAAAGTTATGACTGTTTAAAGTTCTGCCTCATTTTACCAAAACCCAGGCGACACAACATATAAAACGTGAAAACTGTACAAATTCGTAAGGAATATGAAAATATGGGCTGAATGAAAGTTGTATATCTCTTTGTTCCCGTCAGTTTGAGATCTTACCGAGATAAATCCGACTTGTGGTTTGAAGGATATGACTGTTCAAAGTTCTGCCTTGTTTTACCAAAAATATTCTGGAAAGTTGAAAGAAAGGAATGTTATTTGAAATTCCTGAAGTTATGCTAATATTGTTATATGTGTAGGGGTTTCGTCAGACAATTGAAATGATAAAAATATTGTTAATATAAATATAGCAAGGTGGGTGTCCTTAGATTCGTATTATAACGTAATTCACATATTTTCTAGATTCTAAGCGTCCAGAGGCTCTACGCAAGGGAAAGACATTGACTTGATTGTTCGTGGCACCCGCTCTGCATTGAGGTAGGTTATCTTTTACTTTAGTTAGACTCTGATTAGAGAATCATATTTAATTGTAGGAAGTGACATGGAAAACATGATAGGCCTCCGGGCATGAAGTGGAGATAAATTATATTTTCGTTGGTTTAGTCAGCTGTTATGTGGGCTTATCGCCATATGTGCTATTTTCTGTGATCATCACCTGATATGACTTGTACTTGTCGATTATATATTTGTGATACGTGTTGAGGCTGATATCATGCATGTCATACTTTTTTTATATTATTGTTGTGATAATATTGATGAACTCTGAGGTTTCTGCCGGAGATTGAGGGTGATTGAGTGACTCCGAGGTTTCTGCCGGAGATTGAGAGTGATTTATAGCCTCCGAGGTTTATGCCGGAGAGCACGAGTGACTCCGAGGTTTATGCCGGAGGGCACGATTGGTACATGGACTTCGCGGGTCCCCCATGGGTCATGGCTTCGTGACATATCCCTTAGCATGTGTGTACATGGGTGGAGTGAGAGAGGTGACTATTGCATTGCATTGCATTTATCCACTCTTATATTTGACTGATCATTGGTGAACTATATCTGTCTTGATAGATTCTTGATTTCTTTGCACTTTACCTGTATATGATATGTGACCATGTCTGTGTGCTCTATGTGCTACTTGTTGGTTTCAACTTTTTCATGCGTTATCGAATCATTGTCGGCCTATGATGCTTACCGATACTAGTGTTGTACTGATGCTACTCTTGCTGCACTTTTGTTGAGTGCAGAGTACGATCCAGGTTCCAGCTCTACGCCCCGTGGTTGATTCGCAAGGGTGATATCTTTTGGTCATTCAGGGTGAGTTACTTGATCATTCGTGGCCCCTGAAGGGCTTCCTAGTTAATTCCCTTTACTTTTGTTAGTTGACAGACATTATGTAGCCTTCGCGCATTCTTTCAGACTTTTATTTTCAGACTTGTTAGTGCTCTTGTACCGTTTTGACCAGATTTTACGGAATTAAGTATTTAAGATTTTATAACTTCTTTTCTTTATTTTATTTCCGCTGATTTAACTTGTTATTGAGAATATGGTTCGCCTACTCGGGGGAATAAGGTAGGTGTCATCACGACTCGTGACTTGGGTCGTGACAAAGTTGGGTAGGAGGCCAAAAGCCATATATCAAAGTATTCGGAGTGGTGAATGAGATAAGTGAAAGAAAAAAAAGGAAGACGTGAGGTATTTTGATTTTTATAAGGATTTATCAAATTTGTGTGACTAGCTAGGGTTAATTGAGAGACATGAAGCTTTAAGTCGAAGGGTATAGTTGTACCAAGTTAATGAGTTGGGTGAAATTTTAGTTAGGTTAGAGTGACGACACAAAATTGGTTATTCAAGAGAAAATGGATGGAATGAGTCATCATAGACTTTTGGAAGGCTCACTACTTATACTGTTAATGTTCGGAATCAGTTCGAGTGACTATTAGTGATATTCGAGAAATTTTTCATTTTACATCTGGTCGGATCTGCTCATCTAGGGTCAAGTTACTTATGGATGCATTACCAGAGAGACTTATCAGTATCCTAGTAGCCTATTTGTAAAGATAATAGATTTTATTTCAGGATAGAGATATAATGGGTTATTCAGGCTTATTGGAGTTTACAAGGGATTTGATAATATTTAGTGGATGACAACTTTACGAACCGTTCTAACGGTTTGCACATGTACTTAGTGATATATTGAGGAGTTACAAATAGATGTGGGAAGTCGTTGGGGTGATGGACTGATTTTTGACAAATTTGGAATGATAAAATAATCACTAGAGTGATGCACATAATACATCATTTGAAGGTTTAAGGGGAATTGGACGATGAGTGTTATACTTTCTGGCGAGAAGGAGTCGCGATTAAAACTTGCGGTGGCTGACAACGTATTTTAGGATTTTAGAAGGTGTGAAAGAAGAGTAAGTATATATCCTCAGTTGTTCGAAAGTTCAGGTACCTCTTTTCCTCCACCCCTACCTTGTCGCTCGAGGACGAGCGATTGTTTGATTGGTATCTAATGTAATGACTCGTTTGGTCGTTTAACACTTTAAACCTACGAAAAGAGTATGAGACTATAGGGTATTTAATTAGATAATTTTAATATGGGATATGTGCATGAAATTAATTAAGGGATTAAGTGGGCCAAGCCCACAAAACCTTAGTAGGGCACGGCTGAATTACTAAACAAAATGGGAGAGGAAAAACGTTCAAAGAGGAAACCTAGCAGCTCTATTAGCTAAAAGAAAAAAGAACGTGCACAAAAGAAAACAAAGAAAAAGAGAGAAGAAAATGTTGCAAGCAGCAAAGAAAGGAAAAGAAAGAAAATAAAAGCGAGAAGGGGAGGAGAAACGAGACAGCAGCAAAACAAGAAAGAAAGGCAAGAAAATCAAGAAAACCCTAGTAGCAGGAAACGAAAATGAAACGCTCTATTAAATTCAGGTTAGAATCTATGTTTATGGTTGAGTTAATCTATTTATAATCCTTATAATGATGTGTTGTAGAATGAAATCATTTTTTTGTTTCAAGGAGTCATTACACGAAAATTCCACAATCTGTTTGAACAAGAGAAACTTGAGGGATTATCATTACAGCAGTTGGTAAAAACGTGAAACCTGTATAAAACTGTAAAGAATATAAAAGTATGGGCTGAATGAAAGTTGTAGATTACTCTGTTCTCGTCAGTTTTATATCTTACGGAGATAAATCCAACTTATGGTTTGAAAGTTATGATTGTTTAAAGTTCTGCCTCGTTTTACCGAAACCTAGGCGACACAGCATAAAACGTAAAAACTGTACAAATCCGTAAGGAATATGAAAATATGGGCTGAATGAAAGTTGTATATATCTTTGTTCCCGTAAGTTTGAGATCTTACGGAGATAAATCCGACCTGTGGTTTGAAAGATATGACTGTTCAAAGTTCTGTCTTGTTTTACCAAAAAAAATCTGGAAAGTTGAAAGAAAAGAATGTTATTTGAAATTCCTGAAGTTATGCTAATATTTTTATATGTGTAGGGGTTTAGTCAGATAATTGAAATGGTAAAAATATTGTTAATATAAATATAGCAAGGTGGGTGTCCTTAGATTCGTATTATAACGTAGTTCGCATATTTTCTAGATTCTAAGCTTTTAGAGGCTCTACGCAAGGGAAAGACATTAACTTGATTGTTCGTGGCACCTGCTCGGCATTGAGGTAGGTTATGGTTTACTTTAGTTAGACTCTGATTAGAGAATCGTATGTAGTTGTAAGAAGTGACAGGGATAGCATGATAGGCCTCCGGGCATGAAGTGGAGATAAATTACATTTTCGTTGGTTTCGTCAACTGTTATGTGGGCTTTTCGCCATATGTGCTATTTTCTGTGATCATCACCTGATATGACTTGTACTTGTCGATTATATATTTGTGATACGTGTTGAGGCTGATATCATGCATGTCATACTTTTTTATATTATTGTTGTGATAATATTGATGAACTCCGAGGTTTCTGCCGGAGATTGAGGGTGATTGAGTGACTCCGAGATTTCTGCCGGAGGGCACGAGTGACTCCGAGGTTTCTGTCGGAGATTGAGAGTGATTGATATCCTCCGAGGTTTATGCCGGAGAGCACGAGTGACTCCGAGGTTTATGCCGGAGGGCACGATTGGTACATAGACTTCGCGGGTCCCCCATGGGTCATGGCTTCGAGGCATAGCCCTTAGCATGTGTGTACAGGAGTGGAGTGAGAGAGGTGACTATTGCATTGCATTCATCTACTCTTATATTTGACTGATCATTGGTGAACTATATATGTCTTGATAGATTCTTGATTTCTTTGCACTTTACCTGTATATGATATGTGACCATGTCTGTGTGCTCTATGTGCTACTTGTTGGTTTCAACTTCTTCATGTGTTATCGAATCATTGTCGCTTATGATGCTTACCGGTACTAGTGTTGTACTGATGCTACTTTTGCTGCACTTTTATTGAGTGCAGTGTACGATCCAGGTTCCAGCTCTACGCCCCGTGGCTGATTCACGAGGGTGATATCTTTTGGGCATTCAGGGTGAGCTACTTGATCATCCGTGGCCCCTGAAGGGCTTCCTAGTTAATTCCCTTTACTTTTGTTAGTTGACAGACATTATGTAGCCTTCGCGCATTCTTTCAGACTTTTATTTTCAGACTTGTTAGTGTTATTGTATTGTTTTGACCTGATTTTGGAGAATTAAGTATTTAAGATTTTATAACTTCTTTTCTTTATTTTATTTTCGCTGATTTAATTTGTTATTGAGAATATGGTTCGCCTACTCGGGGGAATAGGGTAGGTGCCATCACGACTCGTGACTTGGGTCGTGACAGAAATGATCATAAATGGAATGTTAGATGCTTACCCAATAGATGAGTCTTGCAAATCCCTTAAAAATCTCCTTAAACTGAGCTCATAAGTCCCACAAATGAGTAATGAAATTTCCAAGATGAATTGAGGCTTTTAATGATTAGCCAACGATTTTCGCAACTGCGGGTCTCTTCCTCGCAAATGCAGACTCCTTGTCGCAAAGGTAAAGTTGCAAAGACACAACCCACTCTGCAATTACAGAACTGACCTAGAAAATGCCGACTTGCCCAGGTCTGTCTCTTTGTCGCAATTGCGGAACCACTCCTTGGAAACCTCACAATTGCGATGACATTAGAAACCAGAAAAATAGCAAACTCCAAATTTCGAATCAACCTCCAAAACTCATCTGAGACCTCCCGAACACAAAACAAATATGCAAATCACTCGTAAAACATGCAACTGACTCGCTCGTGCACTAAAATACACATACGAGGTAATCTTGACCCATTATTGACTATGATTAACTCCAATCCTCTTAATTAACTAAATTCTGAACCAAAAGTCCAAAATACACCTGAGTCCCTTAGAAATCGAACCAGTTACTCGACTAAGTCATAAATGACATTCTGAAACTAATGGAATCGACAAATCTTCAATAAAGACACAAATGTCCTTGATGTTGACTGTAGTAAACTAAAACTCATTTCTTAACTTAAGAAATTCTCAAAATCTACAAACCCATCAGAATATTACCCGAATCACTTAGGACTCATTTCAATCATTCACCTAATTCAAAAATCATATTCCGGAGCTAACAAAATCATCGAAATTTGATTTCGATCGTGTCTTACCAAAAATCAACTCCTAGTCAAACTTTCCGAACTTGAAACTTCCAAAACTCAAAGCATAGATTTTCTTCTAATTGCCTCAGGAATCGCGTCACCCATCCTCGTATATCAAAAACATCAAAATAACGCTAGATAAAAGGGTATTTACGGAAAAACAAGCAAAATATCCAAAATGACCTAACATGTCGTTACAAGTTGACCTTGATTCTTTGCTTTGAAACCAAGTAACCGACGAACTTGCTAGAAGATACTCCCCGATGCACACTTCCCGAGTTCAGCTTCATGTTGTATTTTTTAGTATTGCAAAGCTCTATTTCAAATGGTCTAGGTGATCCTCCACATGTAGGGATTTTACCATCATATCCGCGATGTAGCCCTCATCTTCTTACTGATTTAATCTTTTAACACCCTCAGAACAAGTTGCTGATATGTAGGAACTACATTTTTAAGGCCGAAGGCATGTGTTTATAGCAATACGTACATTTATTATTGATGAAGGATATCTTCTCTTGGTCATATGATTCTGTAAGATTCTGATTGTATCTAGAGTAAGCATCAAGAAAACTGAGTATTTTGGGTCTCGCCATTGCATATATAAGTTGTTCAATGTTAGGCAAGGGAAGAAATCTTTCAGGGATGCTTTATTCAAATCTCTGAAATCTATACAAATCCTCCACTTTCTGTTGGGCTTGGGCACAACAATGATTTTAGTTAGCCAACAAGGATATTGGACCCCTCGTATCGAGCCACATATACCCTAGTACATATGTCCAAATGTTATGCAATACCAATGCAGTATACCGATGGCCACATATGCGTCTTTCTTTTCATAACAACCTTTGTGGGCATAATATACATAAATGTCATGCATGATGCATATGCGGTATACTATCTACTTCTCATAACCGCCACACAGGCTTTCGGTTATATTGGAATCCTACTTTCCGATAACCTCCACACAGGCTTTCAGTTGTATCGGAATCCTACTTTTCATGACCGCCACATAGCATTTTGGTCAAATCATAACTGCCACACAGGCTTTCAGTTATATCAAATAAGCCATGTTGGCTTCAATGTTGGCCTCTTACGGATCTTTTGTGATAATCTGTACTAGTTGCAGATGGTGTGCGTATATAACGCCTTTTCCCCTCTTTTTCCATTCCCTTACATATATATATATATTATTTACCATATAATAATATGCATAGCACAAGTGGCCCAGGGTAATATGCGGATGCAATGCAAATGAAATGCATGAATGGTAACACCATATTCCAATCTCAACATGTGACATATTACCTTTCTATCTTTGATGACACTGAATATCATTATCTTTTTCATATGCCTCATTAAGGACTTAGAAATAATTTACACATGTTTTTAGCATATAATCAATAATATGAACACCTTTAACTACTAAAAATAGAGTACATTATGGAGTAACACGATGATTACATTTGTCCACAGAATTATGCAAAAAGAAAGGAATGAATTGCCTTCACATACCTTGTTGTCGAATTTCTCTAAGTTCTCACGTGTCCTTGTAAGCTCTATGAATAACTATCCACACCCTATGGATGATTTAAATCACACACAAATCAATATACGGATAACATATTCTGTTAAGACATTTTATCGAATATCTTATACGCGTAGAACCTATACTTCTTCTATATCGAAAATCTATTCATGTAGAAACACAATCAGCCTCTTAACCTTATTCCTTAGTTACTACAGTATTCCAACAGTTTAGTAATTACACATGCAGCCTCCCAATTTCATACGAATAGTCCCGATGATACCCAACCACCCAATATTTCCGATAATTCTTCTAGAACTTAGTAAGAATCATTTTCTATAATTCGTGTAAGCTTAGAGGATAAGAAAATTACCTCTGTTGGAAGTAGCAACAAAAATCATCGGAGAATATTTCACTAATATCGGATTTCTACAGCCGACAAGCAGAAATAGAAGGCCCAGAACTTCGACTCCCAGAATTGCCTCGAAACTCTAGTTTCTTTGTTTGGGTTTCTGAGTTCAACTTGTTTAAGGTTTTAATCTTGTTGGAATGTGTTACACCCCGTAATTTCCTAGAGAATGAGATGAGAACGTGCGTAAGAAAATAAGATTGAAATTTTGGAGCGAATGAAGAATCACTTTTTCCTAAAGAGAAATTTCGGAACCTCGTGAAGAAAAAAGGTTTATTATTTGGAATTTAGTTCCCAAATTTGGTATTTGAGATTTATAGAATATATTGAAGTTTTGAATTTTCAAGTATCGGATTTGGTCATGTGGGGCCCACCGGAAAAATTTATGACTTTGTGGGGCCCACAAGGTTTCGAGATATTGTGATCAAATGTGGATATTTTGGGGGATGAAAATTTTTAGACGAATTGGAGGGTGACACGTGTCACCCCCACTTGTCTTGCTCTTGCAAGACTTGGACTTTGAGATATTTTGTGGGCATGGGTCACACACACACTTGTCTCTACTCTTGTCCCTACACTTGTCTTGATCTCACTACTTGGGCTACATTATATATACACATAGAGGGTGCAAGACTCATCTTACACTTAAAATTATTTTTACTACACATAATATATCTCTCTCTTTCTAAGGTGCTCTCGGCCTAGGCCTATTTGTGAAGAACAAATTCTTAAATATTCCAAGTTTAATTCCCTAACACAAGCTTAAGGCCCCTAACCAAGTTTTAGCCAAGATTAATCACCCATAACCCTTAGAAACTCCTTTGGACGAAAATAGGGGTATTGAAACCCTAAGGTGTTCTTCAACTTTTGGTGTTGGAACTTGAAGAGGAGTTGGTTATAAGCTTCTAAGGATTACATGTTGTGGATTGGAACTTGAATAATAGGAGATAAGATATGCTAAGGATCGACTTTTAACTTGGATTAATTTGGGCATATTGAGGTAAGGATCATTGTCTTCTTAATGTAAATGGGTATTACATGTTGTAGTAATTAATGGATGAACTTGTGAATAAAAAGAATGAAGATTAAAAAGTGTTAAGGGCTAATTGGAAGTTGAGGCCGAGACATGACACTTTTTGGCCATTGGAATTGTTGATCATTCTTATTGGTATTACCACTTGCTACATGTTATATAATAAAGGAAATATGGTTGTTGATGGTTAATATAACATGTTGGAATGAAGAATAAGAATTACATATCACAATCTTGGCATGTTAGCCGATTGTGGAGTTAATATAACATGTTGGAAAGGAGAATAAGAAGTACATGTCACAATCTTGGCATATTAGCCAATTGTGGACAGTTTTGGTATTGTCGGATTCGTTGGTTATTGTTGTTGTTAAAACATTACCTATTACATGTTGACATGACGTAAATCTTATTGTTAACAAGTTAATATAACTTATATAAAGTATTGGAATATAAGTTGGATTATAAGAAGTTATGGAAACGGTTTTGGTTATAGTAGTTGGCCGAAGATACTATAAAACTGTGGACTAATGGACTGTATTAGTGGACTAATGGACTGTATTAGTGGACTGTATTAGTGGACTGTATTAATGGACTAATGGATTGTATTAGTTGACGGTACTAATGGACTGTTTTGTATAGATTGTGGGGCAGAATTTTACACGTCAAGTTAGGCGTGTAATCCCCTTTGGGTGCTGCTTTATTGTGCCTTAAATAGGGCTTGTTTAGTTGTTGAATTCGGGTCTTAGAAAAAGTGAAAAAGTACGTAAAAACGGGGGAAGTGTTGCCCAAATTTTCGTAGAATAAGAGACCCTTTACTTAGTATTACTCTACCTTAGAAAGCTTAGAATTGATAGAAGTATTATTGTCATTATAGGTTGACATTCTACGAGTGGCGTATTCTACTTAGCGTGTGGAATAGCGTAAAAGGTATGTGGAACTCTTCCTATCTTTCTTGAGCATGAACCTTATAAAATGTTTGTACGGTGGACGTACATATTTTAAATGAAAGTGAATTCATTGTAGTATATAAAGGAAGTGACTTGATTTGGAAAGTAGAAGTACTTTGACACTACGGGTGTTAGTATCTTGATAATTATAAAAAGGAAGGCATGGTATTGCCTTGGTGTTTATAAAAAGAAAGGCATGACATTGCCTTGGTTTTTCTAAAATAATAGTTCATTCTATTTTTTCTAATGAGAGTCAAAGATCATTTTAACTTGCATATGTTATCTCATATAGCCATTCGTGCGAGTGTTATATTTCCACATCTCCGCGTCCCTCACTAGAGGGCCGACAACATTTTATATATATTTCATGGAGTAGCTCCCATGACGTGAGATGGTACACACTCACTGCGGGTCTGAAGGACTCATGCGGGTTCAAATTCTAGGACACATTCCATGAATTAGCTCTCCGTGATGCGGGTATCGTGTACAGATTTCCTATGCGGGTGAAATAGTCCCATGCGGGTGAAATAGTCCCATGAATAGGATTGCATAATGATGCTGAGGGTGAATGACCCTGATTGTGACATGGCTTTCATATTTTAAAATGGTAATAACTTCATATTTGAAAGGGGACGGTTGATTTCATACTTTGAAATGATAACTTGAAATGATACAGTTGGTCTTACTTTTAAAAAAGGATATATTTTAAAAGGTACAGTTCACTCTCATCACTCTTATAAGACACATTTATACTGTTATTTTGGTTATCATACATGTCTTCTGCTTTATTTTAGACTGTTATGATTTCATTACTGTACTTTCAGTTTCACATACTTGGTACATCTTTTGTACTGACTTTCCTCGGAAAGTGCGTTTATCGCAGTATAGATACGATTTGGCGATCCTCGCTCTTAGGATCTCTGTTTAGCTTTTTGGAAAGTTCCATTACTTCGGAGGCTTATCTTTTGGTACGGATTCATGTTGTTGTAGATTTATGTACTTTCAGGGTATGGCGGGGCCCTGTCCCGTCATAGTTGTTATGTCAAAACTCTTAGAGGTCTTTAGTCATGTACGTGGGTCGGTCTTGTAAACGATGTAGCTCTTTTGATTATGTATATATTCAGAAAGGTGGCTTTATCGGCTGACTTGTTTCTTACTTCACGTTGATGCATGTATATGAGTTTTATTTAGCTTCCGTTGGTTATCTCTGATGTATACCTATAAGGGTGCTCAGGTAGGGCATCAGTCGCGGGCCCGGAGTCGGGTCGTGATAGAATGAGGCCTAGAACATCATGAATGTTCTTCCTCTTTTTGACGAGCAGAAAGTCGCGAGGAACACCCCAAATTGATCAAGAATTTTGGGAAATTTACCAATTGAAATAGCTCCTTCTGCTATTGCTTTTACAAAGAACGATTTCTATAAATCTTATATAAATAAAGAAGATTAAGGAGATGGAGAGTTAAAAGCTGAGGTCAATATATTGGAAGAGAATAGATGGTGCGTATGTGGAGTCTGGTGGAGCTTTGAAGTTGCCAACACTTTTTATACCGACTTAGTCATTGTGTTGTTGTCTTATAAGACAACACGTACTATTCCACTAAAATAGGTCATCCGCTTATAATTAATTATACACACAATTAAATTCCATATCCCAAAATTCACTTAAATCCTGACAACTTATAAAACCTTCTTTTACTCAATGTCATAATTCTTATAATATGACGCTAGTCCATAACCTCTTTGGGGATATACAATTGTTATTATAAATCCCCGTCGTCGCACTTGTTAATTCCAAAATTATTTTGGGATCGCATCCTTTAATACACTAATTCCCTTATTAGTATACGCATGTACAATATAAATTTCCCGGGGTTCGGGTCCACTTGCCCACTTTTATGTGCTCAAACCATTACCTGGAAATACGAGGTGTTACATCATATCCCCCTTAGAAACATTCATCCTCGAATGTTAGGGTGTTATATCTAATCTTGCCACGTAATGAAAGAAAACACAATTACCTATTCATGCTAAAGTAATGTAAGATTCATTTTAGTTTCAGCAAATTAGAAAGAAACATTCCATAGCATGAAAAGCTATGAGTGCTATACAGGGTGACTTATATACTAGGTATATCCAGTACTTCAAGCAAATTGACAGAACATGGCAAAACATCTAAACTCTTTACACATTCCTACTTCAAGTTCATGCATGCTACTGAAGTAGGCAGTGGTCAAAGTAGAATCATGCTTAGGGAATGACATAATCTCACACTTGACATTCGTATAATCTTATATCAATCTTAGAAGGAACAAAGATCACATTATGAAGGATTAATTGCAAATAACAGCTTTTTAGATATGCAGAAGGTTTCCACACGTTAAATAAACTAGTAAAAAAGAGCCCCTGATCTGGACAGGCCATAAAGAGGACAGTACACACCCAAATTAACCTCTTTGGTTTCCTATTTATCTCTTGTTTAAACACTTGGATCATTCACCAAATGGATATTCCACCCCATATAATAAATATAAGACATGAATTAGGGCCCTTGTCCTAAGTATTCAACCCAAGCTTCAACCTCACAAATCACATATGGAATCAAGGCACACAACATACAAGAGTCGTATTACCAGTTTCTTGTACCTATCTGAATCATGGCTAACAAAACAGTACACAAATTAATGCAATTAATCATGCTTCAACTGTTTACTATCCCATAGTATAATTTCTTGTTTTTAAAAAATAGCAGTTTTCAAGGCAACTTGATAAGAATGCAGCAGCCAACAAACACAATGGAATTTGTCATATCTTACTACATATCTTCACTAACATACCTCTTATGTATGAAGAAAATATGATACTCATCTCATATGGGAGAATATACATATAACTAAGACAGAAGGGTTTTCTTATAAAATTACATCAAAATTAAATCAGAATATCAGAACTTATTATTCCTGAGAACCAACTAAACAAGAATAACATCTCATGTTTGGTCTATTTTAAGGTGTAGTCTACTACCTAGCTATATAGCAGGCAACAACATGATATTAGCTAAACTAAATCGGCTTTGTAATAACTAAACCTGTTATTAAATAGTTAATACAACTTACTGAAATCAGAACCAAATTTTCAATTCTACAAATGGTTTTCACATCCACAATACACATAACCCATGTACCAAACCAACATATTTTAGATATCATGTTCAGTTTGTATTAAGCTCAGACTCAACAGACATAACTAAATGTGGTACATATTGGTTAGAAATATATGAATTTGTATGGCAACAATTTCTGTCAACTGCAGTAGTAGTAGCAATACAGCAGCCTAACAGTAATCAACTCAATCTGACAGTGACAGCAACAGACTTCAACAACTACTGGAAACAGTTCTTAAATCTCAACATATTTTTGCCTCAGATTTTAAGACTAGTCTTTACGGAGACAAGAAATAGACTAAGGTAAGCTAATGTAATAGAACACACATGCATGCCCAAAAATCTATTCAAGAAATTAGCATGTCATAAACTTGTAGATCATATTATGTAGGTGGTGTTAAACTTGGGACTTATTTACACCCAGAATAGGGCAACTAGAGGGTATATCCCCTGACTATCCCAGATCATGTTTCCAGATTCAATTTTTTTTCAAGCAACATAGCACTGGTTCAAAGTAAGATGCAATAAGTAACAGCAAAACAGTATCCAAGCAAGGATAATTAGGTAACATAAAACAGCAGCCACCTATCTTGACCTGCTAGGTGCCCCCTGGAATAATCACAACAGTATATACCACATTTTAAGTCCCCCAAAACCCAACAATTCATCGACATACACATACAGGAGCTTAGCTATGGGTATTAACAGAGTAGTAGCTTGGTTCAAAATTGCAACAACAACAGTCCAAGTACAGCAGCAACTCAGGGTATGTAGCAATCATAGGAACAACTATTTCCCAAATATATAGCACCCAGTACAACAAGGCAACAACTATATGCTTCAAATAATTTGGACAAAATGCAGTAACAATTTATCCTCAGAGAGTGTAGAAACGGCCCCTCAATGCAGTAGTAAAACACTCCCAAAAGAGGTGTAAATGACCAAGGTTACAACAGCTGCTTGCATCAAACATAATAGTAAAGTTGCAGCTCGAGAGTGCAGAACAGACCACATCTACCAACAATATTTAGGCACAACAACCCAATAGCAACAAAAGAGTAGGACAACAAATATAGCAGCTCATGCACTTATGTGACATGCAGAGCACATAGTTTTGGGCTAAACAGGTTAACAAAACAACAAGTGTGGTTCAAATATATATGAAAAAGGGCATACATGGCTTCTCAATCTCTTAGACATCATGCAGAGAACTCAAACTCAGTTCAATCCTAACTGGCTGACTTTAAGTCAAATAAACATATGGATTTCTCATGATCCAGAAAAAACAATACACATCCAGTTCCTTTTGGTAAACATGTTTGCAAAATCAAGCAGGCAATAGGACTTGGCCATGCATTTCACATGCAGAGTTCTAAACCAGTTTCTCCTCTTACACAAAGCAACAAAACATGATAGTTAACATAGCAATTTAAAATTCCAATTTATTTCTATCTAAACAGACACTTAAACTAAGTGATTTTTTAAATCTTCTAGGCAGATGGTGATGGTAGGGATATACAAGTATGATCAGAATATACATACTCATGGTCCTAAGATACTATTACAAAGATTATTAGAGACTTAACATGTTATTTAAAACTGAACTGATTGAGACCAAAACAGGCAGCATAGCTTTGAAATAGTTAGTGTAGGCAAATAGAGTCTTATTAGATCATACAGAGAGATATCTGGTTCATGAGAGGCAAGCTCCAAACATGCATCTATCAACCCGTATAAATCACACATGTTATCCTTTCTCAATTTCCATGTTTACCAAGACTTAAATGTACCCAGACAGAATTAAGGACACAGGAATGCAAGCATACAGAGTTCCAAAGTTATCCTAATGAACCTTAACTATCCTCCATTGACTTATGCTACACCTAAAATAGGACAATCAATGGGCACAAATCAACACATATAGGTATTTAGGACCAAACTTATCAGATATCAATCCCAACCCTCCTTAATATGCATATATATATATATATATATATTAACCAAGTACACAACCAACAGATTTATGAAGCCTACTTAGCAGACCTCTCAATTCAATACAGAGATCACATGTATCAAATGTTGGAATTCAACACATACCATTTTCTGGACAAACAACACATACAAGAAAGTATTTAAACATGCTGCACAACTTGAATGGCTAAATCATACTAATATACCTTACATCACTTTTAGGTCATATGAAAACATATTTGTATCTTCATAACATTAAGCAGTACAACAATATTATCATTTCATATACAAAGTCCATTTATTTCTTGATTACTCTAATATGTAATCATGTAGCAAATACCAAATCTCATGAATTAACAGAACAGGATTAAAATGGTTTTAAGAAGAAGCATTTTGATCATTTTCATTACTCACCATCATCACATATACCACATACTTTAACCAAGATCAAACATAAGATATCATATTCAAGAAGGTCTTGGATATCTAAGGTCTCAACGGTTATCTAACATTCTAAGAGTTTCAAATATTCCGCTTCTCAAGCTTACATTATCTCCCCCCATACACGAGTGAGATAGCTTCTCATAATCTCGAAATTATATTTCCCTTCTGGCGTATCATTCGTCTTGTAGAGTCACCCATTTACTGGATACGAATGTGAACTGACGTCTTTTTGGTAATCGGCACTTATCGAAACAGTAACATGCACGAGTTAACTCGAATTCTTACGACTTAGCTTTACTGCACGATCTAAATAATGAAAGAGTAGAAACCATTCCTAAATATCTTGCAGCCTCCTGTTTATAGGTGTGACGCGCATCACACCTATAACCAAGACTCTACTAGACACGACTTGTAGACTTCCTAGGACAGATATGCTCTGATACCAAGTTTGTCACGACCCAAACTGGATGGCCACGACGGGCACCCCTGACCATACTTAATCATATATATACATCAAGGCCGATGAGGTCATGTATGACAACTAACCACATGACACGTATCTACAAGCCTCTAAGAGTATAACGTACCATAATCAGACTGCTACTCTAAAATAAGTAGAGTTCTCCCACACAACTGAATCAACCATCTCCTAGCACAATATATCACCTTCTTAGTATGAACCTGCGGGCATAAAACGCAGCGTCCCCCCGTGTCACGCCCCAAATCCCGGGCGTGGATCGGTGCCCTACACGGCACCCTTCTACCCATCTGACATAAATAAACTGCGGAAGATAAATAGCACTCATTTTTTTAAAACAAAGGCAAAGCGGAAAGGCTTCCGTATAAATATAAATCACCAGAAAGTGGTCTGTCTGTGACAATGTAAATACAACTTACACCAGTCCAGCGTATGAATACGAGATACAGAAGGTGACAATAACTATGACGGGACAAGGCCGCGTACCACTGAATATACCTAGCCATAATGACAAACTCCGAACTTGGAGCCTCGAAATCTTGAACAAGGATCCTAAGCTCGCGGATCCACAATGTACCTAGATGTGGACATGAACGCAGCTCAGAAGTCGATGCATAACAAGTACTAAGTATGAAACGGAAATAAAGTACATTAAACAAGATCATAACTGTACAAAAGAATGACAGGGGCAAGTATAAAAATTAAAATATCAGATCCTACCGTGCCATTTTAACTCATGAAATCAATCGTACATTAATAATTCTTTTCCTTCTTTCAATAAGAATTAGCACCATATTCTTACATACATACTTAAAAATTCAATCAAGTTTTTCCACATAACTTACATATCTTACATAACATAATCCGACCCTTTATGGAGGGATTTCTTATTTGGGAGCTTACTTTGATTATCCATACGTGATAACGTGTCCGCCCATTGCGGGACACGGTGTACTGATGAATCATGTGGCATAATCCGGCCCGCATGTGGGGCTCGGTGTACTGTGGAATCATGTAGCATAATCCGGCCCGTCTGTGGGGCTCGGTTGTCTTGTGGAATCATGTAGCATAATCCGCCCGCTGTGGGCTCGGTGTCTTGTGGAATCATGTAGCATAATCCGCCCTTTGTGGAGCTCGGTGTAAGATGACGTAACCCGGCCTATGTGTAGGATCGGGGTAATATGGCGTAATCCGGCCTATTTGTAGGCTCGGTGTATCTCATAACATAATTCGGCCTATTTGTAGGCTCGGTGTGATTTGGCGTAATCCGGCCTATTTGTAGGCTCGGTGTATCTCATAACATAATCCGTCCTATTTGTAGGCTCGGTGTGATTTTCCTTACATAACATTTTAACCACCCTTTCACTTCTTCTTAAGTCGTTATAACAACTTCCCATTAAGCTATTATAACAACCTTTCATTTTAGAGAACTTAAGGCACTTTTATTTCTTATCACATTGGGGAAACTAAACCCAAAAGTACTACGTACATACATACTTAAAAAGAATCATAAAACTCCTTCTCTTTAAATCAATAAACGTATACTTTTAAAACTCAAGTCACATACTCTTTCGAAATCAAGCCTCTTAACTTTAGAAGTAAATCAAGTAACCCATATCTTGAAAAATAAAGTCTCATAACTTGTAAAGAAATCAAGTCTCATAACTTTAAATCAAATCTCTTAACTTTAGAAATCAAGTCTCATATCTTGAAAAATAAAGTCTCATAACTTGTAAAGATATCAAGTCTCATAACTTTAAATCAAATCTCTTAACTTTAGAAATCAAGTCTCATATCTTGAAAAATAAAGTCTCATAACTTGTAAAGAAATCAAGTCTCATAACTTTAAATCAAATCTCTTAACTTTAGAAATCAAGTCCCATATCTTGAAAAATAAAGTCTCATAACTTGTAAAGAAATCAAGTCTCATAACTTTAAATCAAATCTCTTAACTTTAAAGTACTTCACGTAACTTATACAATTTTGACTAAGCCACTCATACTTTCATAATCAAGACTCATATATTTCCAAAATGGACTTACTAACTTCAAATGAATTAAGTCGCATAGACTTAACAAATCAAGTCACATAGACTCGCTAAAATTTAGTCACATAGATGTTATACCCCGTATTTCCAGAGTATGTACGTAAGGGCGTACGTACAAAAGTTTAGCCTTAAGAAAGGCACTATGGGCGAAATTTGGGCACAACTCACGAAACGAATGGTTTTCCGACGAAACGTTTTCCAAAACTTGCGTAGGGAAAATTACGGCTATGTCATTTATATTTTTTGCGGATTTTTCCGAGAGATGAAACATTTTGGACCAACGAGAGGGTGACACTTGTCACCCTCAAGTGGACGGCAAAGGGGGCAAATGCCTTGGACGATTGGCATGGTTTTGGGGCCTAAAACTTGGGTCAATGTTTGTTGAGTGATTTGAGGAGTAGGGCTAGGGTGCACTTGTGCAAATCTCCACCTTACACTTGCCTACCACTTGGCTTCATCTTGGCACTTGAAAGCCCTATAAATACCCCCTTGAGTTGATGAATTCTTCATCCACAAATCAACTTTCCAAGTCTTAAAACTCCCTCCCTTAGTTGCTCTCGTCCAAAGCCTTCTCCCCTCTCTTGGAAGCCCTAGTCGAAACACCCTCTCCTTCTAGCCTAGTGGCTTGGTGAGTACCCCTTGGTAGAAAGTTGTCTTCCAAGTATAGTTACTATTCAAAATACCCAGCCCCAAATCCCTTTTAGTATTTAAGTAGAAGTTGTTAGAAACTTCTAAGGGTTTCTTGGAGCTATCGGAGCGTGCAAATTAGGAGCTAAACCTTGCTCAGGATCGACATTTAACTTGGATAATTTTGGGCTTATCGAGGTAAATACTCTTGTCCTTCTATTGTAATTGGATATTACATATAAGAATAGTTAAGACTTGAGTATAAGATATGTAAGGATATTAAGGAATAGAATTGTTGTAATCACGGTGAAGGGTATATGAAGAAGAATTAAAGTATGCTTACATAGAATGTATTCTGAGTAGACTTGGGTAGCTTGACGGGTAGGGAAGTGCTGCCCAATTTTCCGTAGAATAGAGAACCCTCTGCTTAGAACTTTATACAAAATAGTCTAGACGTTGATAGACGTATTTGACTATTATAGGTTGATACTCTGAGCGTGACATATTCGACTTGGCAGGTGGATTTCGCTGAGAAGGTATGTGATTCTTCCTATACCCTTGAGCATGATATTTTAAAGTATATATATAATACGGTAGACGTACGTGTGTTAACTGAACATGGTTTTACTTGACGTCTTTTGACTTGAGTCTAAATAATAAGAATCTTGAAGTCTTTCAAAAAGAATTATAAATCATTTTTGAAAGAAGAAGAATATTTGTTTTTAAAACAAAAAGCTTAAGAGTTATACTAGCTTTATGGGAAGTTAGGTATAACGACTTAAGAAAGAGAAAAGGAACAGTTTACTTATGTGTTTATGAAAGACTTGTATTGATTTCTGGAAAGTATAATAAGATGGTTTGATGAGTAGACATATTATGATGCTATGTGTGTTAGTGTCATGTAACGTTTGTATAAGAGGGTATTCTTGTTGTGCTTATGTTGTTTAACGATAAGCTGTTATGTTAGTATTATATCACTCACCTCTTGACATGATACCGGGGGTTAAGCTGCCTCCGTCGGGGGTAGACTCAGTGATGCAGGACCATGATTCGAGAATACCTCATGCGGGTCCAGGGGACCTATGCGGAGCTACGAGAGTTCCAGGTTAGTGTGCGGCCTTTATGGTCATGCGGTCTATGTGGCCATGCGGACTACGAGTCCAGGACGATGCCGAGGAGTAGCTACCCTCGATGCGGGGAATACCTCATGCGGGCTTCATGTGAGTGGCCTACGGATGCGAGTCGAGATTAGGCATGCATAATGATACTATGGGAGATTGGCCTTGCTTGATCATTCGCAACCTAGAAAAGACACATTCTGTTTACCTATTATTACTCTTGTTTGTGATGTGGCACTATGTGCGGTTACATTGGTTGTTTTGTACACATTTGTAAAATTGGTTTTAAAATGATATGATTTCATTTAAGTACTTACAGTTTCACATACTTGGTACCTGTTGTACTGACCTCCTTCGGGGGGCTGCGTTCATGCCGCAGGTAAAGGGAAGCAGGTAGCGGATCCTCAGTCTTAGGATCTTTTCTTTGGTGTCAGGAGCTCCATCTTCTCCGGAGGCTCGACTTTTGGGTATGATCTCCCTGTTGTTGTAGATAGTTTTGTACATTCAGGGTATGGCGGGGCCCTGTCTTGCCATAGTTGTTTACTTCCTTAGAGGTCTGTAGTCCTATTGTACAGTTGGGATGTAACTGCCAGATTTTGGTTTATATATATATGCTGAAAGGCGACTTTTCTCAGATAAACGGTGTCTTAATTTACATTTGTTTCTTGTCTTATTTTTATATTCCGCTGATTACTCTGATGTATGACTACTTGGGTGTCCTGGTAAGGCACCAATCACGGGCCCTGGAACGGGTCGTGACAATAGACTTACCAAATAATCATGTCAAAGGAAGGAAGAAGTTCACATACCTCGTTGGCGACTAACCCAAACGACAAGTAGCAATACGCTCCAGTGTACTTCAACCTTATTGGCTATTCCACAAGCCAAGTAGAATGTTCTACACGTAGTACTTCAACCTAAAATGACAATAGCACTTCTATCAACTACAAGCTATCAAGTGTAGGACTTATACCAAATAATGGCCCTCTAATTCTATGGAAAATTGGGCAGCACTTCCTTTGTTTCTACGTACTTTTCCACATTTTCCAAGGCCCGTATTCATCAACCAACAAGCCACATTTAAGGCACAACCAACAGTTAGCCAAAGGGGATTACACGCCTAACTGGACGTGTAAAATTCTGCCCCACAGTTATACAAAACAATCCACAAATCAGCCCATAAAAACAGTCCGCAATCCAACCATAACGAGGGTAAAATGTGAGGCCTTTTAACGCCTTTCCACACTCTTATTCCCTTAGGACTTTAATTAGCAACTACTACACTTAAACATGCATAACAACAACTAAATTTCCAGCTTTTAATACCTCAAAACAGTCCACTAAATGACACAACAACGTCTAACAGTTTTGGGCAGTTTCTCGGCCACAACAACTACAACCCGATAACTCGTTCCTTAATCCATTTTATTCCAATTCGAGTTCCAAAACTTCTACATAAGTTATAACAACTTATTAACAACAATATTAATCCATTATAACATGCAATAGGTGAAGATAACAACGACAATAACCAACAAATTCCATTTGCACCAAATCTGTCCCAAATCGGTTTTAGCCCCAAAAATGGCTCAAACACTTTTTATTCTTCATTCCATTCTAACACAAGTTCATCCATACATAATAACAATAAGTAATATCTGTTGACACCCAATTTTGACCCTCCCGTCCAGTCATTAACTATCAAATTAGACTAATTTTGTTAAATAATTTTCAAGTAATTTTTTATAATAAAATACAGCAAGTAAAACATTAATACAGACATAAATAAGCAATTTAATAATGGCACCGCGTCTTACGTACAAAATTACGCACTTAGAGTCTCGCGCCCATATTTATTAATTTTGAAGTCATGTCATAATTCTTAAATAATAATAAATACACAAAATAATAATCTAACACACGCGTTTTAATAATAGCATTCATAAAAGAATTAAGAAGTCCTAATTTTTATTTAATAAGTCTCAATAACGACATCACATTATAAACATTAAGCACTAATTAAATAGCACGCTCGCATTTATAACAATTAAATTAATAAAGCACTTAGATAATTTAATCACAATTTATCACTAATAATTATTAACTAAGCCTAAAACTAATAACTAAATAATACACCTAAAGAATTAAATACCTAATTAAAACTAATACCCTAATTTAACTACCCAGCCCAAACCTTTTTCCTCATTTCCCTGACCCGAGGCCCAATCCCCCACAGCCTTATATCGCCCCAGGCCCCATTCCCTTTTCCCTTATTTCCCTAGAGCCCACTCCCCCTCAACCCTGATCACCTATCTCTCATCGTCCCTCCCTTAAGAAAACCTAGACGAAACCTAAAACACAAAAAGGCTTCAATCGCCGCACCTTCACACCCCGAGATTCTCGCCGGAGAATCCGGGAGCCCTCCTTACCCATGCAAACGCAGCCAGCTTTTCTTACCATAGATAAACCAAATCCCTCAATCTTTTCCTGACCTTACCTGTTCAAGCCGCACGAATCAAGCACAGAATCAACCTTTATTTACTTACCAATATTAGAACCTAGAGTTAGGCTATATAACGCACATGTAATATACATTGAAGGCGGAAGCAGATCTGAGAGAGCTCGGGAGAGATTCGGATCGGTAGCAATCGACGGGACACCCCTAGCAGCAGTCAACAACCCAGAGCTTAGCAGAACATCGGGGGAGCACAGAAGAGCCCAGGGATGAGTCCAATCGATTCAGAGCACAATACGACAGAGCATAGGCAGCAGAATCAGGGAAGGAGCAAGGGCTCAGCACCCAGCCCACTAGCATAGCACGAATAGGTAGTTCGAATCCCCTTACTTCAATTCCAGTCAAAAATCAGCAAAACAAACCTTGCCCTTCTATTCGCATCGCAAACCCAAAACCTGTCGAGCGGACCGACGACTTGATACGCTGCCCCGGATCGCTGTCCGGAGAAGGTAAATCCGCTTTCCTGTCGAATTTCGGTTCCTTATTTGAATTCCTGTGTTTTCTGTTATATACTTCTTAAATTTGTCAATATTGTCATATAAGTGTTCGATATAGTTTAAATTTGTCTCAACAAGTTTCTGATTACTGTGTTCTGTTTACTGAAAATGGAGTATTTATGGTCGAGTGTTTGGTGCAATTGATTGGTTTCAGATCTTACGTGGTGTGTTGTTGACTTGAATAAAAAGCCTGGTAGATTGTGTGAATCTGTAAAATGTTCGAACCAGTTTTGTCAGTCTTCATCTTATTAGTTGAGGATCAGTTTATCTATCTAAATGGCTTCTGAGTTGAATAGTATGCTTGCACTGTCGTCTATTTTAACCATATTGGATTGCACAAGTGTTTTTGTGTTAAGGCATGTGAGATTAAATCATTACTAGCCAGGAAATGATCTAACATACTTAATATATGAATACAAAGTCTTCTTCTTTTGTTGATCTGCAAACTAGTGTGTGTCCTCCCTGATAACTGCTTTTTGACATCTCCTCTTAAGCTAATATGTGAATGTGTCTCTGTATATGGCATGAGGTTTCAATTGCCTATTTGAGGCAATATTCTGAATCTTGCGTGTTTGCCCTGTCGAACATCCTCCCAGTAGTCCCTAAGTAGTAACAAAATGGTGCTGCCTATGTATTCCCATTCTCACAATGATCTAGAAAAGCATGTGCCTCATAGTGTAGAAGTTGGACGGCCTGCTAATGTCTGCTTAGTAGTCCATCTGTGGCTAATATATCATTTTGAATTTAAAATCTGGCCTATGCAATGTGGTTTCATTAAGTGGGTTTACAAAATAAGCAGCTAGGTTAATAGTTGATTTTGTTTAATAGCCATGTTTTGACCAGTCCTCAAAGTGTCTGATGATTGTATGAATCTATATTTATAGACTATCACCAGATCTGCTTCGTAGTGAACATATGTTTGGACCTGCCTATTATTCTCTCCTCTGTTTGTTGCTGAGTATTGCCTTGCCTGTTTGCTTGATGAGATGGCCTCAAGAATAAGGAATCACTTAAGCCTACTGTTTGTTTGTCTTCACATAGAACTGTTGGGTGATGCTAGCAGCTGGTGTAGTCTGCATACATGCCTATTCGTATCCCTTCTTGCCATCTACTAGCTACTTACCCCCAATCAATCTTATCCTATCTTTGGTCTTTCTTTAAAACTGAAAATGTTACGTTTTGAGGCTTATTTACATCATCGCCTCGCCTTGCATACACCTTTGTCGCGTTATCTGTCTCCTCAGATACGCCTCTGAAAAATCTGAAATTTCACATATGGGTTTGTCTCATGCACTGTTGTCCCCTTTTTTCTTATATCTTGCAGCCCATTAATTCAAAAATTGTTATGGGCCCAACTGTCATTCCGAAATTGCTGGGACAAAAAATGATTCAAATATGTCAAATATTTGCTTATTATTTAATAAAATCTTGAACGTGTACTAATCCTTATCTTTCTTTATCTTTTACATGGCACGCACCGGAGCAAAATGAAGAGTCTCATGGCGAGACTCATCACGAGCTACTTCAAACGGCAATCCGCGTCTATGTGCATCCGCATTCGCGTTCCGCCAGAAGAATTCCTAGAAAAACAAATAGGATGTCGTCATCCGTCGTAAAGAGCATTCTTAAATCTCATCCTCTCTCCTTACTTGCTATTCATTTATTTGTTTGTTTATTGTAATTTAATTACTCTATTTCTGTAATATTTAGGATATCTAGAACAATTAAGCCTTTAAACATATAAGTGGGGAAGGTAATTTAAAGTTCATCGCTTAACTTACTTGCTTTTTAAGATTGTCATGCATGTCTAAATAATCTAACTTGCATCATAGAACCGACAGTTTGTTAAATCTAAAAAAAAAAAAAACTCATAAACTCTTCATAAACATCATAGGAGTAATTTATTATTTCCCTCTTATCACTAAACTTTTACAAAGGTAATTTCATAACTAATTTTATAAGAGTCTTAACCGTAGTAGTTTATCATTTCTTTTACTTTATCAAATAAAATAATTTCATGTCTTATAAATGCATAATTAGCTTTACATATTTTGTGAGTATTAGAAAATCCTTTTAGTTATCAAAATATATTCTTTAGATACTTGCCACATCCTTTTACTTGAATGATTTTCCTAAAACATACATCTCCTAACGGATAATAAACCCTATGTTTGAGCAGACGCATGAGTTAGCGGATCCTTTAAGTGCCTAACCCCTTCCCTTTAGGATAATAAAGAACCCTTACCCAGAATCTCATTAAGTTTAGCAGACCATTAAAATGGAGTTAATGTTTTACTTTAAACTAGTTAAACATTTAGGTGTCCTAATTCACCCAAACTAATTAGGTGGCGACTCCCGAACCCTTTTTACACTTTAACATCCCTTTTAACATTTAGCATTTATTTATTTTCTAACATTTTTACTTAAGCAGGGTTCGCTAGAATAAAGTCGCGGTCGAAATCGGGCGCGACAGAATGACGACTCTGCTGGGGATTTTAGGTTCTTGACCATAACAAACCTAGGTTTATTATTGCTTATCTTTATTTGTTTGTTTTAAATGCCTTAAAATTGCTCGCTTAATTTTGTATGTTTAACTGTTTTAATTGCTATTTGTTTTACTGTTTTCCTTAACTGACATTCCGCTCATATTTCTTCCACTCTGGAAAAATTCACACTATCACACACAACACGCGGGTGTGCTTTGCGCACCTGCAAATTTCTTTCAAACACCCACATTTAAGAGAGTTGGTATTTTGCGCGGAGAATCCGGTCCAACCGGTGGTCGCGTAGCCTTCTCACTCGAGTTGTCCGCTCGGGAACCTTGCGTCTAGAAAAGCCAAATCTTAGAAACTTAAGATAGAGCTATACCACCCTTATTTTAGGGCATGCATGCATTTACCTTAGGTGGGTCGGTCCTTGGCATCGACACCACAAGTAGGAAGACACCAAACTTGTCGACGGGTTTCTCAACCCAACGACCAACCAGCATATTATGTGTAGCGTGGCAATGACAGACAAATCCAAGCCTAATCATGACATGCGAAAATTGGAAAAAGTGCACCGTCATTTGGTCGCAATTTCCAACAAAGGCATTATAGTTGGACGACTTGGACAAATCCATCATGACCTCGCATATGTGACGTTTAGGCCTACCTCTGACATAAAGGGGTCCCATGCATGTTAGGACTCGCTTGCAATATGACAATTTATGTGCAACATGTACTTATGTTTTTTGCAAAAATCACGTGTTTTACACTAACACAGTTTGCTACATGTTGTCTAAAGGATTTATCATCTCCCCCAAAGGTCGATTTGTATTTGACTAAGCAATGGCAGAACATCGATATCTCACAAGATCAAAGGCACGGTCCAGTGACATGACTGATTCAAGGGCATCTGAGCGGAACGAGCCGGAACCTGTCTTGGTTCCTATAGGCAAAGCAGGGGTCTCAGAAGAGAAAAGCAGCATAGATCCGATAGAACACCTCGCCCAATTACCACAGCAAATGGCAACCCTGCAGGCCGAAATCAAAAGGCTCAAGAACCTCACCAGATCACTCGTCACTGCAAATAACCAAAATAGTCAAAACCCTCCAAATTATTACCAGTACCCGCTTACTACATATCCCATTCAGCCAATATACAATGCACCCATATATCCCATACAAAACCGAATGCCTAACGTACTCCAGCTAAACACAAACCAAAGGCCACCACAAACATATTTTCGCAATACATATGACAACCTCTTGCGATACCCACCCGTGTATACGCCACGACCAAAAGCCCGTCCACTAAACATCTTCACACCCCGCCTAAATGCCACAGAAAGGCCAGCCAAAGTATACACCCATTTAGCCGAGCCTTTGTCGCAGTTGTACGAGAGGTTGAGGTTTGCAGGGATACTCCAGCCAATTCCAAAGAATGTGCCCAATCCCAAGTCCAAAGCTCATGATGGGAACAAAAGATGTGCATACTGTTGACAGTCAATTTTGACCCGTTTTTTGTATATTTCGTGCAATTTTAAGTATTTTAGCACACCGCATTTTAATCGTTATTTTTGCATATTTTATATAATATTCTATGTTTATTTATTCACAAAATGACATTGCATCTTTTTATTTTTATTTAAGCATTATGTTTTTGTTAATATTATATTTCTATTATAATAATATTTTGCATCTCTTTAAATAATTAATTGACATCCTGCTTTAATTTTAATCAGACATTAAACATGTCTTAAATATTGCATTTTTACGTCGGCATTTGCATTTTAATAATTTTGCATCTTGTTAAATAATTTTTCTTTTAATTAATTAACTCGCGTCGCATTTTGTCAAACCAGTCCAGTACGGAACCCAATCCAAATCATTCCAATCCAACACCATTTTTATTTTCATCCAAACACCCCCTCTTATTTTCCCCCCCATCTTTTAAATTTCAAACCCACTTTTCATTTCCCCCTAAAATATCAAACCCTAATCTATCCCCCTATTTATTAATCCTTACCCCCCCTTTTTATAAAAAGGAGGGGGCAGCCCACATTCAGCAAGACATTAAAAGGGGGCAGCCCAACGTTCAATTTTAAAAAGGGCAGCAACGTTCATTTTTTGAAGAGCCCACAACATTCAGCAATTTTAAAGGGAGGAGGAACTTTTTTCATTTTTTTTCAAGGGAGAACCCTTTCTCCTCGCCAGACCTCGCCTTCCGTCGCCGCCCTCGCGCGCTTTCACGAGTTCTAAAAACTCGGCGAAACCTCTTGAAACACTGCGACCACACGCGTCCTCTCTCACCTCTCTCACCATCGCGCCGACTCAACACCTCCACACCATCGCGCGCCGCGGTGATGACCGGCGGGGTCGCACACGCACTCCCCATACGTCGGCAACCTCTGTTGGCTGTTTATCTTGAGCCATTTGTCGATTTGGGTTTATTGGACCGATTTTTGTGATTTTTGGTTACTTGCCGGAGTTTAAAAAACTCCAGCGACCAGTTCGGTTCTGCTTTTTATCCGTTGCATATCCTGTTTATTTTGGACTGATTATTTCGACTGTTGGACTAGCCGGAGTTTTGAAACTCCGGCGGACTGGGCTCGATTCTATTTAAGCTCCGTTGCATTTTGTGGTTTTGATATCTGTCGGAAGTTATATCTCCGGTGACCTTTGTTTGCTTTTATTTGTTCGGTTGATATCTGTTCTGTTGTCCAATGGACTGATTTTCTGATTTTGTTTGGGTATCTGGCTGGAGTTTGCCTTGTTCAGTTTTTGGCGTTGGTTGGAATCGCTTATGGTTTTTGTTTCTTGGATCGGTTTTGTGATTTTACCTTCTCGCTTTATTAAACTGATTGGAAAAGATTCTTATTCCGAATGAACAGTTGCTACATTTAAATATTGGGTATTTACTGATTTAAACATAATACTACACTTGAGGGCCAAAGAAGGATTTATCCGTCGATCTGGAGGCCTCCATGGTAAGCGAGACGGAATATGTGGGCGAGGAGGAAAGTGAAAAAGATTAGACGAGAATGCATAGTATCGTTCACCGGGAGGCGAGTCGGCCATGTAGCGATATTGGCTTCTCATGTCTTAGTATCCTTGGCATAACACTAGCTGAGCCCACACTATATAAAAATATATCTTTTACAATATCTTCTACATATATATCTATATATATATATACATACATTGTGTTTGTTTGGTAATTTATTTATTATTTACTAACTCTTCTACTAAGTGTCTTTTGCAGGTACCCGGAGGCGCACCCCAAAGTTAAATCATTCGCATAAAATGAAATAAAAGCGAAATGTCGCTAAATTCTCTTCATTCCCTCTTTTTATGATTATTTGCTTTTATTACTATCTTGTTAAATATATATTTATTTTAAATATTTGCATGCCTAGTTTAAATATCTTTTGATTAGTTTAATAATTAGAACACTTTTAGAATTATAGATTGCATGTTAGCACAATAATTATTAAACCTAAGTTTGAACGGACAACCGCAAGTTAGCGGATCCTTTAGGGTGCCTAATCCCTTCCCTTTAGGATAATAAAGAACCCTTACCCAGAATCTCACATAGCTTTCGCAGACCTTTAAAATGGAGATCATTCGTAGTATTTTATGCTACATTTTCAGTGTCCTAATTCACTATAATAATTAGGTGGCGACTCCTTTAAAATAGCATTTTAGGAATCCAGCCATGCGTAGCGGTAATCCCGTTTCCGACTACGGTCGAAATGGGGCGTTACACATACCATTCTGGAGCCATCGGACACGACATGGGAAGATGTTATACACTCAGAGACAAAGTAAGGGAGCTGATCAAGGAGGGGGTCATTCAGGTGGAGGATGCTTACCCCAATGAGTACAATGAACCCCAAAGGAAGAGAGGTGTTCCTGGCGAGAACTCGCTCGCTGAATCGATCATTTATCCAAGCGAGCACGCGAAGCCAAAAGAAGGAGATACTGATAGCAGAGCACGAAGACCCAGCCAGCCATGATGCAGAGCAAGAAGGCGTATTGGTTGGATTTGCACCCTTGTTCTGATCCGCCTAGAGCCCAGATAAGAAAGAGCAATTTAGTTTAGCAGAATAATTGAAGACTCGTATTTAATGTTTTGCTTAAGTTTTTATGTATTTGGAACTACGTGTGACCTGATTCCCTTGGAGGATACGTAGGCGGCCACATCGGCTTCGGTCCCACCTTTTAGAAAATCCCAATTTCTCTTTTGCTTGTAATTGGAACTACGTGTGACCTGATTCCCCCGTGGGGATACGTAGGCGGCCATATCGGCTTCGGTCCCACCTTTTAGAAAATCCCAATTTCTCTTTTGCTTGTAATTGGAACTACGTGTGACCTGATTCCCCCGTGGGGATACGTAGGCGGCCATATCGGCTTCGGTCCCACCTTTTAGAAAATCCCAATTTCTCTTTTGCTTGTAATTGGAACTACGTTAGACCTGATTCCCTTGGCGGATACGTAGGCGGCCACATCGGCCTCGGTCCCACCTTTAGAATTTTACCCAATATTCGCTTGTAATGAACTACGTCATGACCTGATTCCCTCATGGGGATATGTAGGCGGCCTAAATCGGCTTCGGTCACACCATTAGAAAACTTTCCCTTCGTTCTGAAAATAACAAGAATACACATAACATACAAGCAACTCCATTGAGACCCCCCTTAGGACAAACACCCTTTTCAAAACTGGGACAATGTAGGAAACCAGACAGGGTTGCAAGTCCAAACAAGCCAGGCACGCAGATGTCAAGGAACAAGGCGGCGAAGTCAAATACGAATCGACCACCCCCCAAAACTCACAAAATTTTCTTTGGCAGTCCTTCATATTAGCGTAAGATACAACAAAAGTTCTTCATATTGGCAAAAGCAGAGAGGCACCGATCAATCGAAATTCAAAAGTCCGCACAAAGTCTAGCGCGCCTCGGGCATTAAAGCACACAACGAAGGCATCATGGCACATCATCAGTTGCAAGGAAACATCTCAGGGACGACATCTCTACCCACATAATTGTCTTTCTCAAATATTTATCATTCTGTTTTAACAGTTATCCACTAACTTTTTCTCAAGCTTAGCTTGCAGGAGCATTCATTCTACAGGAGCAGCAGCAACACGTCCAGACAACGACGTTATTAGCATTATGTCCAGGCGACGACATATATCATATCCGTTTCGGTCAAAATCGGGACAATTTTTAAGGACTTCGCCACGAAAGGACAAGCGGATATGATTCCATATGCTCGAAAGATCGACGAATCGGGACAAATTTTAAAGAGAGAGCTGGCGGCGTGAGCACCAAGAGTCAACAGGAACAAGGATAACAATAACATTCCAATACAACATCCGCATTTCGTCCATACAACGACGAACATCCGCATTTCGTCCATACAACGACGAACATCCGCATTTCGTCCATACAACGACGAACATCTGCATTTCGTCCATACAACGACGAACATCTGCATCTCGTCCATACAACGACGAACATCTGCATCTCGTCCATACATCTACATCTCGTCCATACAACGACGAACATCTACATCTCGTCCATACAACGACGAACATCTACATTTCGAACATCTACATTTCGTCCATACAACGACGAACATCTGCATTTCGTCCATACAACGACGAACATCTGCATTTCGTCCATACAACGTTTATTTAACATCGCATTTCGTCCATACAACGCATTTAACATCTGCATTTCGTCCATACAACGTTTAACATCTGCATCTCGCCCATACAACGCTTAACATCTGCATCTCGCCCATACAACGATTTAACATCTGCATCTCGTCCATACAACGACGAACATCTGCATCTCGTCCATACAACGACGAACATCTACATTTCGTCCATACAACGACGAACATCTACATTTCGAACATCTACATTTCGTCCATACAACGACGAACATCTGCATTTCGTCCATACAACGACGAACATCTGCATTTCGTCCATACAACGACGAACATCTGCATTTCGTCCATACAACGACGAACATCTGCATTTCGTCCATACAACGCGTCATCTGCATTTCGTCCATACAACGACGAACATCTGCATCTCGTCCATACAACGCATTTAACATCTGCGTCTCGCCCATACAACGCATTTAACATCTGCATTTCGTCCATACAACGACGAACATCTGCGTTCGTCCATTGCCCATACAACGCGAACATCATCTACATCTGGCGTCCATACAACGACGAACATCTACATTTCGGCCCATACAACGCATTTAACATCTACATCTCGTCCATACAACATACAACCATTTAACATCTCGTGACATCTCGCCCATACAACGGCGATTTAACATCTGCATCTCGTCCATACAACGACGTAACATCCGTATCTCGTCCATACAACTGCATCTTCATACAATATCTGCGTCGCTTATTATACAAGACAGCGTATCATCACATCATTTCATTTTATAGTATATACAATCTGACTACAACCACATCACAAATTCACATTCTTACATTGTTTTGCCTTAACAGTTATGCACTAACCGTTTGCTTAAGTCTTAGCATGCAGGAGCAGGAGCACAACGTGAATTTTCTCTTACAATAACGGGCAATTTGTTGGGGGGCCAACCTTCCCAATGAATGGCAGAAGCGGCCTCGAGCGTCGGTCCACTCGTTCCACATCACCATAAAACCCAGTACCATAAGCCATAGCGGTACACCCCAGGTTCAAGCCAGTTATTTTATTTCTTTACTTCTTGCACCATAGCCCAGTGTCATCATAACTCGACACTGGGACAATTTTTGAGTCCGCGTTAGCCCGCCTTGGTGTTTTGACCATGGTAGCCCAGTGTCGTCATAACTCGACACTGGGACAATTTTTGAGTCCGCATTAGCCCGCCTTGGTATTTTGACCACATCCCAGTGTCGTCATAACTCGACACTGGGACAATTTTTGAGTCCGCGTCAACCTTGCCTAATTGCCCAATAATTTTTAATTCTGAGGATCGAGACAAAATTGGCTATGAGTCAACGTCTTTGTCCGAAGATTCTTCCATCATCTCCATACAAAGAGGGACAACTGTTGACACCCAATTTTGACCCTCCCGTCCAGTCATTAACTATCAAATTAGACTAATTTTGTTAAATAATTTTCAAGTAATTTTTTATAATAAAATACAGCAAGTAAAACATTAATACAGACATAAATAAGCAATTTAATAATGGCACCGCGTCTTACGTACAAAATTACGCACTTAGAGTCTCGCGCCCATATTTATTAATTTTGAAGTCATGTCATAATTCTTAAATAATAATAAATACACAAAATAATAATCTAACACACGCGTTTTAATAATAGCATTCATAAAAGAATTAAGAAGTCCTAATTTTTATTTAATAAGTCTCAATAACGACATCACATTATAAACATTAAGCACTAATTAAATAGCGCTTGCATTTATAACAATTAAATTAATAAAGCACTTAGATAATTTAATCACAATTTATAACTAATAATTATTAAATAAGCCTAAAACTAATAACTAAATAATACACCTAAAGAATTAAAAACCTAATAAAAACTAATACAATAATTTAACTACCCATTGAACCTTTTCCTCATTTCACGACGAGGCCCAATCCCCACGCTTATATCGCCCTGTGCCCCATTCCCTTTTCCCTTATTTCCCTAGAGCCCACTCCCCCTCAACCCTGATCACCTATCTCTCATCGTCCATCCCTTAAGAAAACACGGGAAACCTAAAACACAAAAAGGCTTCAATGCACGCCCACCGAGATTCTCGTAGAAGAATCCGGAGCCCTCTTACCCATGCAAACGCAGCCGACTTTTCTTACCATAGATAAACCAAATCCTCAATCTTTTCCCGACCTTACATGTTCAAGCGCGCGAATCAAGCAGTAATCAACCTTTGTTACTTACCAATATTAGAACCTAGAGTTAGGCTATATAACGCATACGCAATAGACATTCGAAGGCGAGCGGTCTGAGAGCTCAGGGAGAGATTCAGCAGTCGGGTAGCAATCGACGGGACACCCCTAGCAGCAGTCAACAACCCAGAGCTTAGCAGAACATCGGGGGAGCACAGAAGAGCCCAGGGAGGAGTCCAATCGATTCAGAGCACAATACTGACGAGCATAGGCGTGAATCGGGGAAGGAGCAAGTGGCTCAAAGACCACCTAGCATAGCACGAATAGGTAGTTCGAATCCCCTTACTTCAATTCCAGTAAAAAATCAGCAAAACAAACCTTGCCCTTCTATTCGCATCGCAAACCCAAAACCTGTCGAGCGGACCGACGACTTGATGCTGCCGGATCGTCAGGAGAAGGTAAATCCGCTTTCCTGTCGAATTTCGGTTCCTTATTTGAATTCCTGTGTTTTCTGTTATATACTTCTTAAATTTGTCAATATTGTCATATAAGTGTTCGACATAGTTTAAATTTGTCTCAACAAGATTCTGATTACTGTGTTCTGTTTACTGAAAATGGAGTATTTATGGTCGAGTGTTTGGTGCAATTGATTGGTTTCAGATCTTACGTGGTGTGTTGTTGACTTGAATAAAAAGCCTGGTAGATTGTGTGAATCTGTAAAATGTTCGAACCAGTTTTGTCAGTCTTCATCTTATTAGTTGAGGATCAGTTTATCTATCTAAATGGCTTCTGAGTTGAATAGTATGCTTGCACTGTCGTCTATTTTAACCATATTGGATTGCACAAGTGTTTTTGTGTTAAGGCATGTGAGATTAAATCATTACTAGCCAGGAAATGATCTAACATACTTAATATATGAATACAAAGTCTTCTTCTTTTGTTGATCTGCAAACTAGTGTGTGTCCTCCCTGATAACTGCTTTTTGACATCTCCTCTTAAGCTAATATGTGAATGTGTCTCTGTATATGGCATGAGGTTTCAATTGCCTATTTGAGGCAATATTCTGAATCTTGCGTGTTTGCCCTGTCGAACATCCTCCCAGTAGTCCCTAAGTAGTAACAAAATGGTGTTGCCTATGTATTCCCATTCTCACAATGATCTAGAAAAGCATGTGCCTCATAGTGTAGAAGTTGGACGGCCTGCTAATGTCTGCTTAGTAGTCCATCTGTGGCTAATATATCATTTTGAATTTAAAATCTGGCCTATGCAATGTGGTTTCATTTAGTGGGTTTACAAAATAAGCAGCTAGGTTAATAGTTGATTTTGTTTAATAGCCATGTTTTGACCAGTCCTCAAAGTGTACAGTGATTGTATGAATCTATATTTATAGACTATCACCAGATCTGATTCGTAGTGAACATATGTTTGGACCTGCCTATTATTCTCTCCTCTGTTTGTTGCTGAGTATTGCCTTGCCTGTTTGCTTGATGAGATGGCCTCAAGAATAAGGAATCACTTAAGCCTACTGTTTGTTTGTCTTCACATAGAACTGTTGGGTGATGCTAGCAGCTGGTGTAGTCTGCATACATGCCTATTCGTATCCCTTCTTGCCATCTACTAGCTACTTACCCCCAATCAATCTTATCCTATCTTTGGTCTTTCTTTAAAACTGAAAATGTTACGTTTTGAGGCTTATTTCTGTCTACTGCCTACTGCCCCTGCATACACCCTGTTGCTGCGTTATCTGTCTCCTCTGTATTCTGCCTCCTGAAAAATCTGAAATTTCACATATGGGTTTGTCTCATGCACTGTTGTCCCCTTTTTTCTTATATCTTGCAGCCCATTAATTCAAAAATTGTTATGGGCCCAACTGTCATTCCGAAATTGCTGGGACAAAAAATGATTCAAATATGTCAAATATTTGCTTATTATTTAATAAAATCTTGAACGTGTACTAATCCTTATCTTTCTTTATCTTTTACATGGCACTTTTGAGCAAAATGAAGAGTCTCATGGCGAGACTCATCACGAGCTACTTCAAACGGCAATCCGCGTCTATGTGCATCCGCATTCGCGTTCCCGCTTCAGGAATTCCTAGAAAAACAAATAGGATGTCGTCATCCGTCGTAAAGAGCATTCTTAAATCTCATCCTCTCTCCTTACTTGCTATTCATTTATTTATTTGTTTATTGTAATTTAATTACTCTATTTCTGTAATATTTAGGATATCTAGAACAATTAAGCCTTTAAACATATAAGTGGGGAAGGTAATTTAAAGTTCATCGCTTAACTTACTTGCTTTTTAAGATTGTCATGCATGTCTAAATAATCTAACTTGCATCATAGAACCGACAGTTTGTTAAATCTAAAAAAAAAAAATCTCATAAACTCTTCATAAACATCATAGGAGTAATTTATTATTTCCCTCTTATCACTAAACTTTTACAAAGGTAATTTCATAACTAATTTTATAAGAGTCTTAACCGTAGTAGTTTATCATTTCTTTTACTTTATCAAATAAAATAATTTCATGTCTTATAAATGCATAATTAGCTTTACATATTTTGTGAGTATTAGAAAATCCTTTTAGTTATCAAAATATATTCTTTAGATACTTGCCACATCCTTTTACTTGAATGATTTTCCTAAAACATACATCTCACAACAGATAATAAACCACATGTTTGAACGGACAACCATGAGTTAGCGGATCCTTTAGTGCCTAACCCTTCCCTTTAGGATAATAAAGAACCCTTACCCAGAATCTCATTAAGTTTAGCAGACCATTAAAATGGAGTTAATGTTTTACTTTAAACTAGTTAAACATTTAGGTGTCCTAATTCACCCAAACTAATTAGGTGGCGACTCCCGAACCCTTTTTACACTTTAACATCCCTTTTAACATTTAGCATTTATTTATTTTCTAACATTTTTACTTAAGCAGGGTTCGCTAGAATAAAGTCGCGGTCGAAATCGGGCGCGACAATATCCAATTACTTTAAAAGAAGGACTTTTACCTCATTTTTTGCCCAAAAACGCCCCAAAACAGTCCGGTCTTTATTGGTGTGCAGTTTTCGTTTCGCTCCACTTCTTCAAGTTCCAATCACATATATGTACCCCCTATAACCTTGGATCAACTTCTCTTTGAATCTCACTTCCAAAAAGTCGACGGAACCGCTAGGGTTTTGGCATCAACTTTCGGCCAAGACAAGTAAAAACGTGTAGAATAATAATCTAGGCTTAGCACTTGGTTTAAGGGCTTAATCTTGGAGAAATAAATTGATCAACAATGGTTGTTCTTAGCGAGGGCTCTGAAATTATGGAGCTAAAGGGGAGAAGATGAGAACTTATTTTTTGGTCTAAGTGTAAAGTGATCCAAGTCTTGCAAGACTTGGATATGTATAGCCAAGTGGAGTGGGACCCATGTCCACTTGTCCCCTCTCAAAATATCTATTTTGTTGTCATCTTAGCAAGTCAAGTGTAGGGGTGCCACGTGTCGCCCTCCGATTGGTCCAAAATATTATAATTTTTCGAAGGTCCCCGCGAAATTGTGAAATTCTCGGCGGACCCCATATTATCAATTCCAACACCTTATAATCCAATACTAAGTCCATAAATCCAATTAGAAGTATTATACTCCAAGTTAATAATTTTTCCGTCGTCACATTTTTTTTCGAAATTTTCCTTAAGAAAATGTAATTATTCTTTCCTTCCAAAATTCAAATCTTAAATCCTTAATCACGTTCTCAATTAGTAGCTCTGGTATTACGGGGTGTAACACCCCGGTAAAGGGAACGTCAGTACGACTAATATACTGAGTATGTTAGACATAACGAATAACATAACAGAGATGTATCACAATCTGAAACAGAAATACTGACCAAAAATACATGCCTCTGAGGGCCCTAGTACATATATCCAATGGTATGCAATACCAATGCAGTATATCGATGGCCACACATGCGTCTTTCTTTTCATAACAGCCTCTGTGAGCATAATATACATAAGTGTCATACATGATGCAAATGAGGTATACTATTTACTTCCCATAACCGCCACACAGGCTTTCAATTATATTGGAATCCTACTTTCCGATAACCGCCACACAGGATTTCGGTTGTATCAGAATCCTACTTTACATGACCGCCACACAGGCTTTTGGTCAAATCATAACCACCACACATGTTTTCGGTTATATCATATAAGTCATGCTGGCTTAAATGTTGGCCTCTTAGGGCTCTTTTATGATAATCTACCAGCAGCAAGTGGTGTGCGTATATAACACATTTTCCCCTCTTTTTCCATTCCCTTACACATATATATATTATTTACCATATAATAATGTGCATAGCACAAGTGACCCTGGATAATATGTGAATGCAATGCAAATGAAATGCATGAATGATAACACCATATTCCAATCTCAACAGGTGACATATTACCTTTATACCTTTGATGACACTGAATATCAGTATCTTTTTCATATATCTCATTAAGGACTTAGAAACAATTTACACATGCTTTTAGCATAGAATCAATAACATGAACACCTTTAACTACTAAGAATAGAGTACATTATGGGGTAACACGACGATTTTGTCCACAGAATTATGCCAAAAGAATGGAATGAATTGCCTTCACATACCTTGTTGTCGAATTTCTCTAAGTTCTCACGGGTCCTTGTAAGCTCTATGAATGACTATCCACACCCTATGGATGATTTAAATCACACACAAATTAATATACGTAGAACAGATTTTGTTTAGATATTTTTTCGAATATCTTATACGCGTAGAACCTATACTTCTTCTATATCGAAAATCTATTCATGTAGCAACACAATCAGCTTTTTACCCTTCTTACTTAGTTACTACAGTATTCCAACAATTCAGTAATTAGACATGCAGCCTCCCAATTTCATACAAACAGTCCCGATGATACCCAACAACCCAATATTTCCGATAATTCTTCTAGAACTTAGTAAGAATCATTTTCTATAATACATGTAAGCTTAGAGGATAAAAAAATTACATCTGTTGGAAGTAGCAACGAAAATCGTCAGAGAATCTTTCACTAATATCGAATTTCGACAGCCCCAACAAGCAGAAACAGAAGGCCCAGAACTTTGACTCCCGGAACTGCCTCGAAACTCTGGTTTCTTTGTTTGGGTTTCTGAGTTCAAATTGTTTAAGGTTTTAATCATGTTAGAATGAGGCCTAGAACATCATGATTGTTCTTCCTTTTTTTGGCGAGTAGAAACTCGCAAGGAACACCCCAATTTGATCGAGAATTTTGGAAAATTTACCAACTGAAATAGCTCCTTCTTCTACTGCTTTTACAGAGAACGATTTCTATAAATCTTATAGAAATGAAGAAGATTAAGGAGATGGAGAGTTAAAAGCTGAGGTCAATGTATTGGAAGAGAATAGATGGTGCGTATGTGGAGTCTGGTGGAGCTTTGAAGCTGCCAGCACAGTTTATACCGACTTAGTCATTGCGTTGTTGTCTTATAAGACAACACGTACTGTTCCACTAAAAATAGGTCATCCGCTTATAATTAATTATACACAATTAAATTCCAGATCCCAAATTCACTTATATCCTGACAAATTATAAAACCTTCTTTTACTCAATGTCATAATTCTTATAATATGACACTAGTCCGTAACCTCTTTGGGGATATAAAATTGTTATTATAAATCCCGGTTGTCGCACTTGTTAATTCCAAAATTATTTTGGGATCACATCCTTTAATACACTAATTCCCTTATTAGTATACGCAGGTACAATATAAATTTCCCGGGGTTCGGGTCTACTTTTCCACTTTTATTTGCTCAAACCATTACCCGAAAATACAAGGTGTTACACTTTCGTTTTAACTTTTACAAGTTTCCATAATCATGATAAGAGACTATTAATCAATCCTCTAAGAAAAGCAACTTGTGTGTTAACCTTGGATTATTAGAAGTGCAAACATATTAATAGTCAATAAAGGTACACATTTTGGGTTGGAGAAATTTGCTTGCGCATTTCCAACTGCCTAGCTAGTAGGTACCACAATGAAAATGTTAAACTATTTCAAGGTTCTCTCGTTTCATCTGATCTGAACATTTGAGTGAAAATTTGCAAGCATCAATTGCATCTTCTTGTTAAGAACACGTATTCTTTTCCTACTGTGTCTATCGACTTTGTCACCGTTAACTTTTCCAAGACTTCCAATCTCGGATTTACCAAAATCATCTACAAAAACATTGAAAATTATGGAGAAGAAACGTATGGACTTTCTATACCGTGCCAAAAGTAATCAAATTAATAGTTTGATTTTACCTTGATCCCTTTTGCTTCTACACACCTTTATATTTCTAATAACGTTTCAACACCCATTATATCAATCGATGTAATACCTGTTGCATCATATTGTTCTGATTCAGTAACGTTACAGTTGCATTAATAATTAAAAAAATAAGAAGGAAACATCCAGATTTCTCCTTCTTGTTAATTAATGCGAGTACCTCCTAATTCTAGTAACAAGTATTCAATTTCATTTCCTTTAGAATCGGTAAGTGAATGCTCATCTCTGATCCATCTAAGAATCCTGTGTAATCCATCAAAGAAGAAGATCGAATTCACTATTACAATGATAAGAATAGCGTAAACCTTTGTTTGAGAGAAAATAGAACAAAGACCTTTCTCTGATGTAAAGTATATAGGAGAACCGAGCTTGAGAATCAGAATTCCATTTGCACCAGGATACTGCTCTACGTCGCGATACAATCCAGCTTCTGGTATGCTTCCAAGCAGCAAGTAGCTGGCCTTGCTACATATAGAAGTGCTCTGATTAAGGCAAGTCCAACCTGAAACGAAGAAAAAAAATCATTTCTAGCGTGTTTTCCAATTTGGTCATTAAATGATCCGGAAATTCTTACAGATAACATTAGGCCGATGTCCATGCTTATGAAGGCAACCCCAAAAAAAGCAGTCGTACAAATGCAGAAATCAAACTTGTCTGTCTTGAAGAGGTGATAGGCCTTGTCATAGTCAATTAAGCCAAGCATTGCAGACATGATGATTGCTGAGAGAGAGACAAGGGGTGTGTAACTAAACAGAGGAGCCAAGAACAGCAGCGTTAGCATCATGCATATTGACATTACCACGTTCGACATTGCCGTCTTGCATCCAGCATTGAAGTTCACTGCTGTTATAGAAAATGGCCCTGATCCATCATTATATTATTAGTTAGTACCGTACTATATCTTTTATTTTAAATTTACAGTTAGTGTAAATATTCTTTTCAAAAAAACATGCACCTAAAGTATTAAGAATTTAAAGAAATGAGTGTTATCATATTATAGGTACATAGTTGGGTCAAAAGCAAAAGATTCAGGTAACATGTCCTAGATCGGATTCTCTGCTAATCTAACGTTTTTTCGTATCCGATAGGCTTCCATCAGACACTGGTCGCTATGACAAATATATCTTGGTAAAAATTGAATAATTACCGGTGGTCAAGTAGCATGAAGCGAAAGATCCAAAAATGGCAATCATTTCCTTGTTACCATCAATTTGGCAAAACTCCGTCCAATGGCTATTCCTTCCTAGAAAATATTCCATAAAATCTTAATAAACACGTTTTTGATGATTGTAAATTAGAAAACTTTCTGATAAATGAAGCACATATGGATACTTACAGCTAGAGATATTATTGCTGTGATGACTCCTGCTTTTATAGGTGACGTCGGATCGAAATTTAACAGATGAATGGACGAACTATTACTCAAATGTCCAACCTGTATAGTACTTCATATTCATCAGTAAAACACATTCCCAAATATGAGACAAAAGGGACTACTGTTACGTTAGATGAGACACCATACAAGAAAAGGTGTTATTGAATCACATTTTTCAATAAGAACGCTTTCTCCAAGGGAAAAAGATGACGACCATAGCGTTTTCCGTTTCCGACAACATTATTTTGTCCATATCCTTCCGTGAAACAATACCATACAAACCTCAATAGTCACCGTCCGACAACCTTCAAAGACAGAGTTGAAAAAGAGATCAAAATGATCATTCTAATCTTTTCCAAACTGACTCAACAAATTTATTCTTTCCTTCTCCCCCCCCCCATATGCGTCTCTTCCTGTTCTAATTAATACTTCCTTTTTCTAGTTCGCCTATATTTGTCACGTTTATATAGATATATGTTCTAAGACATTTAATAAAAATAAATTTTGAATGGGAAAAAATGAAAAGAAGGAATTGAAAGGCTTACGATTTGGATGCCATGTTTCTCAGCATGGGCGAAGTAAGCAAAAAGGCAGCCAACTACGACAGTAACCAGTGGAGCTAGGGCTGTTAGTGGTTCGGATATACTCGAGAACCGGACCGAAACCGGACCGGTAAACCCGGACCGAAACCGGACCGAAACCTTAACGGTCCGGATACGAGTATCAAAAAAGTATCCGGACCGATAAGGGAACCGGACCGGTAACCCGACAAAATACCCGGTAACCGGGCCCCCCCCAGTCCCCCGCCAGCCCGCCCCCCCAGCCAGTCCCGCCCCTCTCGGCTACAATTAGTTGTAAATTGATCAAACTTTATATGGTCATAACTTTGCGCTCGGACGTCCGTTTTACCTAAATTTTTTTTTGATTTCGCGTATTTTTTCGAGACGAATAATCCCAGCCGTTTGCTTCACCGGATTTCTCCAAAACCGTCCATATTGCCCCTCAATTTCTCTTTTTCCCCAAATCGTTACGTTTTTCCCATTTTCAAATCTAAATATCTCGCGATGTACAATTGATTTCAACGTAAAAGTTGCGTGGCACCGCGTCCGAGAATGTCAATTTCAGTATTGGAAATTCAATTTTAAAAAAAATGGCCCGACGGAAATTCTTAAGTCGGACGAGAACCGGGCCGATAAGGTTTCGATCCGACCGGATCGTCGCCAGAAACCTTACGGTCGGTCCAGTCTGGACGGTAAGCTTATCGGTCCGTCGTAAGTGATACCGGACCGGACGGACCAGAATAACACTAAGTGGAGCTATGGCTGAAATTCAAAAGGGGGCGACTTGAAAAATCTGTCATTTTTTATCTTCACCAAAGAGGGCAATTTTTTTTCCAAAAATTTAATTTGAATTCTACTTAAATCCATCAATTAATATTTTGTCTCAAAGATCCCTCAATGACTAATTCAAGCATTCAAAATACAATAGTTTATAAAAATCCCACAAAAATTGTATTTTTAATTAATTTAATTAGAAGAATAATGTAATAATAAGTTTGGTAACATAAAAGAATATACTAATACAATTGTATATACTAGTTTATTAGACTATTAAAGATAAAAAAAAAGTAGAATAAAAAGGAAAATTAAAACCAATCATAGACGTAATATAAGATTAAGAATAAGTCAATTTTAATATATTTTCAATTTGAATATATATATATATATATATATATATATATATATATATATATATATATATGTGTGTGTGTGTGTGTGTGTGTGTATTAAGAGAGTTAATTACTTACTTTTTACATTATAACATCATATATTTGTAATGTAAGAGAGTCAATTGGTTAGTTTTAAAATATACTCAAATAGGGCGACTTTAAAAATCGCCCTCTTTGAGCACACCAAATAGGGCGATTTTTAAAGTCGCTCTTTTTAGTCCAAGAATTTAATTTGAAATCTACTTTTAAAGATTAAATTCATCAATTAGTATTTTATCTCAAAGGTCCATAAATGACTAATTCAAGCATTTAAAATACAATAGTTTATAAAAATCCCACAAAAATTGTATTTTTAATTTATTTAATTAGAAGAATAATGTAATAATAAGTTTGGTAACATAAAAGAATGTACTAATACAATTGTATATATTAGTTTATTGGACTATTAAAGATAAAAAAAAAGTAGAATAAAAAGGAAAATTAAAACCAATCATAGACGTAATATAAGGTTAAGAATAAGTCAATTTGAATATATATATATATATATATATATATATATATATATATATATATATATATATATATATATATATATATGCCCGATAGCAGCCAGTTCATTCCCTATTTATTATCCCCTTTAGATCCTCGGCCTAACTTGGTATCAAAGCCATAAAGGGTAAATTCTAAAGAGAGATTAGTTCCAGATCAGGTGAAATCCCTGTTCATTTTCCCCGATAAACTTGGCTACGGCTGAGCCTTCTGAGTTTGGTTAAATCTCGAATTAGTCGAATGACCATATCGCAGGGTCACGGTAAGTCCCCGTGTATAGGGCTGATAAGAACCCATTGATATACTGTTCGCATAAGGATTGTAGGAAGGTAAGGGTCTTCGAACTTGGATTCCATATACATGGATCCGTTTCTCAATAGAACTACTTCTTATGTTTTTGGAATCATCTTCTTCCATGGATTCAAAGAAGATAATAAATTCCGAAGAAATTGATATATACGTTTTTGAATAGTAGATTGATAATTAATTATGCAAAAGGTAAATAGAGATTACTTTTGCAAAATCATAAACCATACATGGATCCGTTTTTAGACAGAACTACTTCTTATAATTCTCAATCATCTTCTTCTTTTGAATCAAAGAAGATAATTAATTCTGAAGAAATCGTTATACACGATTTCGAAAATCAATTGATAATTGGGAAATCCCAAAAGCCATTAGAGACCAAATTTACAAAAATTCCAAATATCAATTCTTTCAAAACATATTTCACAATCAAAACAGAAGAAAGAGATATTCAATTAACAAAACCCTTTGAAACAATTCAATTACTTTCTCAAAATTCCTTGAAAAAGCATAGAGAAAGAAATTATAAATACATACACATTGGTTTAGTCCAAGTAGGGATAAAACCCCTTACTAAAGAAGGATTAAACACTTCAATCCTTGCTATCTTAAGAGATGCAAGATTCACAGACTTCGAAGATTCCCTGTTAAGTTCGGTTGAGTCCAGTCTCTGTACAGGACCAATCTCTTTTGATTGTTACCCAAACTTTTCAGTTTCTTTGAATGAGAAAAATATCCAAAAATCCCTCGTCTTACAAATCAAGACACACAATTACCAGATGCTTGAAGGATCTATTCCTGTAGCATTAATTTTTAGAATTCATTATAAAGCTATGACTTCTGCTTTTGCCACAAAAGTGAGATACCATAGTAAGAAAGGTGAAACCCTTCTTTTATAAACAGACCTTTCCAAATCTAACACGGTAATACGGCGACCCATTAGATGGAAAGTATTACCCTACCAGAAGAATGGATCCTGGAAGGCGTAGTAAAACCTGAACCCTTAGAATCTGAGCAACCAAATACCCATCTTAGAGAAATAACTCAATACCAAGATGGTAGGGCCAGTCTCTCATTTTTAAGATCTATGAGTAATAGATACGAAGATACAAGTTCCGAAGAGACCCTAGATTTAGGAAGAGTCTCACAAATACCTTCAATAATAAATACACCGGTCAAAACAAAGCCTAGGTATTCTACATCAGATCTACCAAATTTGACAAACGTAGATTACACAAATCAAATATCCAGACCAGTATATATAAATCCCGTGGTTAGAGAAAAGATGGACTAGTCCAACATACTCTTCGATAACCCACAATGACTTAGCAAATGAAATTAAAGTTCTAGAAAAAGAATTCCAAGTAGATAAAAAACTACTACATAAAGAATTCTATGAAGAACATAATTCAGAAAAGAGAAATTGGTTCTTTAAAAAATTCCTTAATACAAGAAAACAAATACAAAAAACATTCTATGAATTTGTCCAAGACAATAAAATAAATATTCATTTTTTCAAATGGTTTGAGATATACTCCTCTCAAAACTCCATAGAATACCCCTTTCTTAAAACAATAGACCCCACTATCGAGAATAGTGTAACCATGTTATCACATAAATCCGATAGTAGTGATAGCCTAGAACAATTAGGAAAACCCCTCATCAATAATATGAATTGGGAACAACAACCCGTTTAAGGAATACAAATAGCTTCAGGGTTACAAATAATCCCTGCTCCAGATCTAGGAATAATTAAACCCCTAGCTCAATCCCGTTACAATGCCGCTTCAATTTATGATTGGAACCTCGATGGAATGACTGAATACAATATCCTCAGCTTCCTCCAACAAATGACAATGGCAGCAAATGCCTATCAAACACAAAAAGAAGTCCTCGATAAAACATCTGCAGAACTGCTAATCGCAGGATTCTCAGGTCAATTAAAAGGATGGTGGGATCATTATCTCACTGACCAACAAAAAGAAAATATATTAAATGCCATAAAAACGGATGAAGAAGGAATACCAATATTAACAGATCTAGGAGAACCTATACAGGATGCAGTATCAACCTTGATACTATCAATATCTTTAAATTTCATAGGTGATTCTACATATCTTAAAAATAAAATGCTGAATTACTTTCAAATTTAAAATGTAAAAAATTAAGTGATTTTCAATGGTATAAAAATACCTTCTTAACTAGAATAATGATTAGAGAAGATTCTGGTCAACCATTCTGGAAAGAAAAATTCTTAGCCGGATTACCAAGCCTCTTGGGAGAAAAGGTTAGGAATAAAATTAAGGAAAATTGTGAAAAATAAATAATACCTTACGATGAGTTTACATATGGAGAATTAGTCTGTATAACTCAACAAGAAGGATTAAAAATCTGTCAAGATCTAAAAATACAAAAACACCTTAAAAAGAATTAAAAAGAACAAAATGTGAATTAAGAACATTTTGCAAACAATTCGAACCAGCTACCATAGAAAATTTCAAAAGCTGCGAAGGAGATTGTTGCAAAACTAATAAACCCCACAAAAGATTATAAATCTAATAATGATTATTATAAGAATCCTTATAAAAATAATGATTATAAGAATAATAGAAATACAAAAAATAATTACAATTCCAAATACAAAAATATAACTTGTTACAAATGTAATAAGAAAGGACATACATCAAAATATTGTAGGATGAATAAAAAGCTACAAGAATTAAATCTCGACAAAGATACTACTAAGAAAATCTCTAATTTACTACTTGATTCCTCTTATTCGGAAGCAGATCAGTCAGACCCTGACTATTTCTCTCTTTCATCAGAAGACAATAAACCCCTCCAAGTAGGCGAATTACTCACGAGTAGTTCAACAGAAAACCCTGAAAAAACTAAAGGAAAACGAATATGTGTGTTGACCAAAGATCAAGAATTTATGATAGATATGATTAAACACATAGATACCCAGCATCAAAAAGAATATTTGAATAAACTTCTTAAAACCTTTACCCCAGAAAAGAAAGAAATAAAAAATAATGTATTACCATGTACTTCCAGAAAATATGATTTAACGAAAATCCTGGAAAAAGGTAAAAAAATTAAAGAAATAACAATTCAAGAATTACAAAAACAAATAATTCAGGTAAAATTAGAAATGAAAGAATTAAAAGAAAAACAACAAAAGGATTCGAAATTAATTAAAATTATACTTTCAAATAGAGCAAAACAAAACTCCGTTCTAGAGGAGGATGACTCATCCGATCCAGAAAATCCCATAAATGATAACCAAATAGAAAATCTAGAAAAAATCCCAGAAGATTTTCTAACAGTGTTAAGACAAATAACAACGAAGAAATACTTAATAAAATTAACACTAAAAGTTTCAGATAAATTCAAAATAACAACTGTTGCCCTCTTTGACACAGGAGCAGACTTAAACTGCATAAAAACTGGTATAATACCAGAAGAATTCCTAAAAGAGACACAAGACTCATTAGCAGCTGCTAACAATTCTAAATTAGAAATTAAGTATAAAACCAAGGCATCAATTATAAATGATGGAACTTCAATAACAACATCATTTGTCCTGGTTGAAGAAATTCACAATACCGTAATACTAGGAACACCATTTATGAACCTGATCACTCCTTATGAAGTGAAAAATAAATCAATATCTTTTAATTTCAAAAACAAAAAACTGAAATTTCAGTTCATATCAACACCTAAAACAAAAGATTTCAACCTCATAAAAACATGCTCAATACATAAAGAAAAATTATATTTACAAAAATTGAAAAACATTTTTTCTGAAAACCCAATTGATAATAGGATCAAATCCCCTCTTCAAAATAAATTTCCAAATCATGCATATTTTAAAAACCCTGCATTAAAATTAATTTTCTCCAAATTAATATTTAAAGAATTTTTTTCAGGAATCTTGGTCCGTGATTATTTCAAAATGTCCTATCATTGCCCGAATAACAGATGTATAGCCTACAATCACAAAATATCAAGGAAAGATATGCGTGAATGTGGACAATACTGTATACATGCAATATGTGGATCCTTCCTCCAAAAGAGACAGGAAGAAACACTTCCCTCGATAAATACCTCAGCTACTGCACCACACCAACAAGAAGAAAATACCATGGCTCCCAAAAAACCCCAAAATACCAATTCCAAGACAGTGAAAATAGAAAATTAAAAAGAACAAAATGTGAATTAGGAACATTTTGCAAACAATTCGAACCAGCTACCATAGAAAATTCCAAAAGCTGCGAAGGAGATTGTAGCAAAACTAATAAACCCCACAAAAAATCCACAAAAGATTATAAATCTAATAATGATTATTATAAGAATCCTTATAAAAATAATCGTTATAAGAATAATAGAAATACAAAAAAGAATTACAATTCCAAATACAAAAATATAACTTGTTACAAATGTAATAAGAAAGGACATACATCAAAATACTGTAGAATGAATAAAAAGCTACAAGAATTAAATCTCGACAAAGATACTACTAAGAAAATCTCTAATTTACTACTTGATTCCTCTGATTCGGAAGCAGATCAGTCAGACCCTGACTATTTCTCTCTTTCATCAGAAGACAATAAACTCCTCCAAGTAGACGAATTACTCACGAGTAGTTCAACAGAAAACCCTGAAAAAACTAAAGGAAAACGAATATGTGTGTTGACCAAAGATCAAGAATTTATGATAGATATGATTAAACACATAGATACCCAGCATCAAAAAGAATATTTGAATAAACTTCTTAAAACCTTTACCCCAGAAAAGAAAGAAATAAAAAATAATGTATTACCATGTACTTCCAGAAAATATGATTTAACGAAAATCCTGAAAAAAGGTAAGAAAATTAAAGAAATAACAATTCAAGAATTACAAAAACAAATAATTCAGGTAAAATTAGAAATGAAAGAATTAAAAGAAAAACAACAAAAGGATTCGGAATTAATTAAAATTATACTTTCAAATAGAGCAAAACAAAATTCCGTTCCAGAGGAGGATGACTCATCCGATCCAGAAAATCCCATAAATGATAACCAAATATAAAATCTAGAAGAAATCCCAGAAGATTTTCTAACAGTGTTAAGACAAATAACAACGCAGAAATACTTAATAAAATTAACACTAAAATTTTCAGATAAATTCAAAATAACAAATGTTGCCCTCTTTGACACAGGAGCAGACTTAAACTGCATAAAAATTGGTATAATACCAGAAGAATTCCTAAAAGAGACACAAGACTCATTAGCAGCTGCTAACAATTCTAAATTAGAAATTAAGTATAAAACCAAGACATCAATTATAAATGATGGAACTTCAATAACAACATCATTTGTCCTGGTTGAAGAAATTCACAATACCGTAATACTAGGAACACCATTTATGAACTTGATCACTCCTTATGAAGTGAAAAATAAATCAATATCTTTTAATTTCAAAAACAAAAAACTGAAATTCCAGTTCATATCAACACCTAAAACAAAAGATCTCAACCTCATAAAAACATGCTCAATACATAAAGAAAAATTATATTTACAAGAATTGAAAAACAATTTTTCTGAAACCCCAATTGATAATAGGATCAAATCCCCTCTTCAAAATGAATTTCCAAATCATGCATATTTTAAAAACCCTGCATTAAAATTAATTTTCTCCAAATTAATATTTAAAGAATTTTTTCGAGTAATCCTGGTCCGTGATTATTTCAAAATGTCCTATCATTGCCCGAATAACAGATGTATAGCCTACAATCACAAAATATCAAGGAAAGATATGCGTGAATGTGGACAATACTGTATACAGGCAGTATGTGGATCCTTACTCCAAAAGAGACAGGAAGAAACTCTTCCCTCGATAAATACCACATCTACTGCACCACACCAACAAGAAGAAAATATCATGGCTCCCAAAAAACCCCAAAATACCAATTCCAAGACAGTGAAAATAGAAAAAGAAAAATCCCCAGAAAAAGCAATGTCCTGGAATGATGCGGTTATGATCGAAGAACGAGAAAATTCCAGCACCACAGAATTTGTGCAGAAAACACCAGCAAATACCGCACAAGAATTAACCGCTGAAAATCTCTTCCAGCTCCTTACGAAATCACCAGAATTACAGAAGGCACTAAGGCAACTGCAAATTCCGAAAGAGGAAATGGTCCCGGAAAAACTAGAGGAAAAAACCTTTAGAATTACTACAAAAATCGAGAAAGGAGAATCTTCAAAAAAACCTTTCTCAAAATGAATTTTTAAATACCAAAATTGAGAAAGAAGAATTTTCAAAAAACCTTTCTCAAAAACAATTTTCCAAAAATCTGCTTGTGACGCCACAAGTACCCAAAAAATCGGCTCCTAAATTTTTCATAAAATCATTTTTTCAAAATATTGTAACTCTGGAAAAATGATACTTTGATAAAGAACCTTTTTTTTGCACTACAAAATTATTTTGGATCAAAATGGTTTTATAAATCATGGGATGATTTAAAAAACTCCATACTTTTATCAAGCTATCTTTGACATAACAGGATCGGCAACAACAAAAGTTAATTTTTTCAATGACAATCCAGATCCCTCTTATTCGATCTGCAAAATACTCCGAGTAATTGCTCCAATTCATTGGGGGAATGACTTGTCAAAACTAATAAATTTTCCAGACTCACACAAAAATGAGCCCTTTTTTGACATTCCCTTTAATTACCGGGATTACCAACAAGCTTGGTTTAATTCCTTTTTAATTCAAAATTCCAAATTATCACACAGATGTCTTTTTCATTTTGATACTTCATGTGATGCTTCACAATTTTCCACTTGGTGGAATTTATGGTGGGAACAATTCGGATTTACACTGAATATACAAAAATCCGAAATAATTAAATCTTTTAGCCTCTTCAAATCCCAATTCACTCCCTCAGAGGAAGAAAAAAGATTTTTACCATTGCACCTTTTCCACACAAAATTCCATCTACCATGGGTGTTCACATGATTTGTAGACTATTCAGATGACAAAATACCAGTCATCCGAAGAAGATTTAAAATTCGATGGTGGGACAACTTTAAAATACCAAAGACTCTCGCACCACCAAATGTCCAACAATGGTTAGATGATAATAAACCAATTCCATTACAGGCATCTCTCCAGACACCACAGGCGCCATTCCAATCAAACATACCGGTTCCTTTCCAAAAATCGGATAAGCGATGTTTGCGCAAAAAACTCGGAAGAGACAGCAATATTCGAGAAATTTGCATCGCTCATCAACAGCTCTTCGAATGATGAGGAAGAACCCGAAATTGAAAATGAAAATATTTCTATTTTCGGCAACAGTGGATTCTAGATGCTGCCAAAAATACCGAAAATCCCGGAGGAATAATTGACAAATTGACGAAAATTCCCGACAAAACTCAGTGCTCAAATAGTGAAAGCAGAATTCAAGATGAAGACAAAAATACCGAGGTCATGCATGACATCATTCTGCACTCGGATGAATAATTTAATTATTAAAATATTCCTGTAATAGTGAATTCCCACTTTGTAATTCTCTTATAAAAAGAGAACCCCTCTCCCTTAGTTAGATAAGCTTTTTCCCCCTTAGTTTATAATTATCTTCCTTCTCTCTAGAAGTTGAAGATATTCAAAGTTCTTCCCCTTAGTAGGATTAGTTACTCAAATATTTCAAGTTCATAAGACATCGGGGAATCTATGAACTAATATTCCCAAATATTCCTTACCCGATAATTTACCAGAAAATTATCCAATTGACATGATTCAGTTCACTCACTGATTCATAACAGAAATTATCCAAATACTCCGTTCGAAATTAAACTCCTTGTAAGTACTTTAAAGTTTTGAATAAAAACGATTATGGAAGGCACTGCCTCATATATCTTTTAAATATTCATGCTCTTTAAATTCTTGCATTTAAATTTACGTTTTTAAAATTATAATTATCTTGCAACATGGTTGGTTCTACCACCTACTGCAATTAAATTTCAGTCTTTAAATTATTTAAATTCTGCATCTATGGTTGGCCGAGCCACCTCATTTAAATTCCTTTAAATTTCTGCACTTAAATTCATTAAAATTCCTGCAGAACCTTACAACTATGGCTTCCTCCATGAGGAACCTTAGCTAAGTAAGTTACTCTCTATTTACTTGCCGTATTATTTAATTATCTCTATATTATTCAATCCCTTATATGCCAGTTCCTTCCCTATTTATTATATACCAAGTTAGGCCGAGGATCTAAAGGGGATAATAAATAGGGAAGGAACTGACATATAAGAGATTGAATAATATAGTGACAATTAAATAATACGGCAGGTAAATAGAGAGTAACTTACTTAGCTAAGGTTCCTCATGGAGGAAGCCATAGTTGTAAGGTTCTACAGGAATTTATGGAATTAAAGTGCAGGAATTTAATGGAATTTAAATGAGGTGGCTCGGCCAACCATAGATGCAGAATTTAAATAATTTAAAGACAGGAATTTAATTGCAGTAGGTGGTAGAACCAACCATGTTGCAAGATAATTATAATATTAAAAACGTAAATTTAAATGCAAGAATTTAAAGAGCATGAATATTTAAAAGATATAGGAGGCAGTGCCTTCCATAATCGTTTTTATTCAAAACTTTAAAGTACGTACAAGTAGTTTAATCAGAACGGCATTTGGATAATTTCGTATGAATCGATGAGAATCGAATCATGTCAATTGGATAATTTTCTGGTAAATTATCGGGTAAGGAATATTTGAGAATATTAGTTCATAGACTCCCCGAGGTCTTATGAACTTGGAATATTTGAGTAACTAATCCTACTAAGGGGAAGAACTTTGAAGATCTTCAACTTCTAGAGAGAAGGAAGAGAATTCTAAACTAAGGGGGAAAAAAAAGCTTGTCTAACTAAGGGAGAGAGGTTTCTCTTTTTTATAAGAGAATTACAAAGTGGGAATTTACTATTACAGGAATATTTTAATAATTAAACTATTCATCCGAGTGCTGAATGAGGTCATGCATGACCTCGGTATTTTTGTCTTCATCTCGGATTCTGCTTTCACTATTTGAGCACTGAGATTTGTCGTCAATTCGTCAATTATTCCTCCGGGATTTTCGGTATTTTTGGCAGCATCTAGAATCCACTGTTGCCGAAAATAGGAATATTTTCATTTTCAATTTCGGGTTCTTCCTCATCATTCGAAGAGCTCTGTTTGGATGAGGACGATGCAAATTTCTGGAATATTGCCTGTATCTCTTCTGGAGTTTTTGCTGCAGCTAGCATCGGGCTTATCCGATTTTTGGGAAAGGAACTGGTATGTTCCTTTGATTGAATGGCGCTGGTGTCCGGAGAGGCTCAGAATGGAATTGGTTTATTATCATCTAACCATTGTTGGACATTTGGTGGTGCGAGAGTCTTTGGTATTTTAAAGTTGTCCCACCATCGAATTTTAAATCTTCTTCGGATGACTGGTATTTTGTCATCTGAATAGTCTACAAATCATGTGAACACCCATGGTAGATGGAATTTTGTGTGGAAAAGGTGCAATGGTAAAAATCTTTTTCTTCCTCTGAGGGAGTGAATTGGGATTTGAAGAGGCTAAAAGATTTAATTATTTCGGATTTTTGTATATCCAGTGTAAATCCGAATTGTTCCCACCATAAATTCCACCAAGTGAAAAATTGTGAAGCATCACATGAAGTATCAAAATGAAAAAGACATCTGTGTGATAATTTGGAATTTTGAATTAAAAAGGAATTAAACCAAGCTTGTTGGTAATCCCGGTAATTAAAGGGAATGTCAAAAAAGGGCTCATTTTTGTGTGAGTCTGGAAAATTTATTAGTTTTGACAAGTCATTCCCCCAATGAATTGGAGCAATTACTCGGAGTATTTTGCAGATCGAATAAGAGGGATCTTTTAAAAAATTTACTTTTGTCGTTGTTGATCCTGTTATGTCAAGGATAGCTTGATAAAAGTATGAAGTTTTTAAGTTATCTTTATGATTCATAAAACCATTTTGTCTCAAAATTTTATTTTAAAGTAACTCGTATTTTCTACAAGTTAGTAATTTAGAAATTGATTTTGAGAAAGGATTTTAAGAATTCTTTCTCTATTTTTAGAAAGCATTTAGTTCAATCATCTTTTGGAAATTGATTTGAGAAAGGGTTTTGTAAATTCTTTCTCTGTTTTTAGAAAACATTTAGTTTAATCATCTCTTGGATGATCCTTCATTTACGGACCAGAAATCGTATCATATTCTTTCTTTGAAGTATTTTGTTGTAGTTACTCTTTCTGAATTCGTATCAACTTTAAATATGTATCAACTTTAAATTTGTATCAACTTCTTTCTTCTTCTGGGGGATTTGTGAAGGAGTAGGAGGGGATTTTTAGGTATTTTCTCTGTTTTGTAGGAATTCACGGGTCAAGAAATCTGGAATGAAATTTGTTTCTCCTTTTATATATTCAATATCAAAATCAAAAATACTAAGAATTGCTTGCCATCTGGCGAAAATTTGTTTTGATGCAAGGTTTTGAACATTTTTTTGTAAAACCTCTTTAGCACTTTTGCAATCGACTCTAAGTAAAAAAATTTGATTTAGTAAATCACTTTAAAATTTTTGTATGCATAAGACGATGCTCAAAATTTCTTTTTTAATGGAAGAATAATTTTTTTGGGTATCATTCCAATGGGAAGAGGTGTACTGTACTATACATTCTTTTCCCTCTGAATTTTGTTTTAAGATTCCTCCGTATCCTAAGTCTGAGGCATCTGTTTCTACTACCTTAGGTAGCTGGGGATTTGCTATATGAAGACACGATATTTCTAGTACTTTTTTCTTGATTTTCTGGATACAAATAGTATGGTTGTCAGTCCATGGAGTCGGATTTTTCCTTAGTCTATCATGGAGTGGTTTTGCCATCTTATTGATCTCTGGACAAAAATCTAAAACATAATTTAAGCTGCCTAAGAATCTTTGCAACTGAGTTTTGTCAAGGATTTTGTCAGGGAATTTGTTTGCGAATTCTAAGGACCTTTCTATGGGAGTGATTTCACTTTGGGATAGATAATGTCCTAGAAATCTTATTCTAGTCCAAATGTGTTCATTTTTACTTAGAAACTACCAATCCATTTTTCTTAGTGACATAAAAGAATGTTTTGAGATGTTTGAAATGTTCTTCTATGGAATCTGAGAAGATTAAAACATCATCAATATAGACTATGCAGAATTTGGAATGATCATTGAAAATGTCATTCATTATTCGTTGGAATTCTGAAGGTGCATTTTTTAGACCAAAAGGCATTACATTCCATTCGTATTGCCCAAAGGGTACCGTAAAGGCGGTTTTATAACGATCTTTCGCAGAAATCTGGATCTGCCAAAACACGATTTCATGTCAAATTTTGAGAATATTAAGGCGAATGTAATTTTTGCAACAAGTCTCTTTTGTTTGGGATTGGGTATCTAATCCATTTGAAATTTGTATTTAAGGGTTTATAATTTATCACTAATCTAGGAATTCCTCTTTCTATTTCGGAATTTTTGTTTACATAGAAAGCAGCACAACTTCAAGGGGATCGAGATTTGGAAATTAGTTTTTTATTTTCAAGATCCTGTATTTCTTTTCTGCAATGTTGTTCAAGGTCGCTATTCATTTGAATGAGTCTTGCTTTTGTCGGAATTTGTCTTTCATCAAAATCCTTTTCATAAGGAAGATCTACTATGTGTTGTTTCCTGCTCCAAAAGGTATTTGGAATTTCGGAACATATCTCAGTTTCGAATGTTTTTTGGAGTTTGGAAATTTGTTTTTTAACATCGGGTATTTCTAATTGTGTATTTAATCTCTTAACTGAAACTTCTTTTTTCAGTTCTTGTAGGTGGTATATTTTTTCCTGTATTTTTGCGTTTATACCATATTCATGTATCGAACATGTTCTTATTATGTTTAAATTTCTTGTTTTTGGTTTTGCTATAAAATTGAATTTTAATTTCTTTTTATTAAATTTAAAAGATATGGAATCGCTATCTATTTTGTAAGGAGTGATGAGATTTATGAATGGTGTTCCTAAGATGATGGAACTGTGTATGTCATCCGTTAGAACAAATGGTGTTGTTATAGAAACTCCGTTGTTTTCAATTGTCGCACTGGTCTTCGAATGAATTCTGATTTTGGTGTTATTAGCAGCTTTTACTCTTTCACTAGTTTTTTCCCTGTATTTTTCTGGTACTATGTCTATTTTTATTAGGTTTAAATCTGCACCCGTATCAAAAAGTTCAATTGTTTGGATTTTAAAGTTATCCAAGAATTTAAGAGTAATCTTTATTAGGTATCTTTTTGACGTGATTTGTCTTAAGACATTAAGGAATTCTTTTGGAATTTCTTCCAGGTTTTCTGACTCTATGGGGTTTTCTGAATTGGATTTAAGGTTTTGTGATGTTGGTTTTGAAAGGATTATTTTTATTAATTTTGAATCTTGTTTCTATTTTTCTTTTAATTCTTTTATCTTTATTTTTACTTCTTTTATTTCCTTTTCTAAATCTTGTTTTGTTATTACTTTGTTTGCATGTAAAGGAATTCCTTTATCATTGTTTAACACACACACACTTTTAATTATTTCAGATGAACTAGACGTGACCAATCCAACTATTTGAAGGAAAACACTAGGTTCTACCCTGGTGTCTGAATCAGAATTATGTAATTTCATTTTATAGTATTTTGAGTTTTGTCTGTATTTGGAAATGTCTTTTTTAGGATTTATTTCATCGTGGAATTGTTGTAAGACATTATTTTTATTTGAATTATGTATTAAAGCTTCACACCTTTTCTCGGTAGATTGTGGTGTATCTGGGATAATGAATTATGTGTTAGAACCACTGGATGTTCCAATTTTGCTTAATTGGTCTTGTATGGCCTGAACGAATTCAGACTTACTTTGTTTGATATCTTTAATACTATCCTTGGATACTTGGAATGGTTTAAAGATCGAACATTTCAAATTTGTTTCCTTAGGTAATTCTGAGGAACCTATAGTAACTACAAGATGGTTTTTTATGTAATTTTCGATTTCGTCTAATTGTTTTCCTATGGTATTTAAATTAATGTTGGTAAAGTTATTTTGTGCAATGATGTTTTTTGTATTTGTTCTTTCGTCTTCTGAATGAGTTTTAAAAGGAAATGCATCTATGGAGCTCCCATGGACGTCAAGTTTGATTCCTTGTAGAGGGGGGTGATTTGATTGGATTTTTCTAGAATTGGCTATAGTTTCCCATTCTTGTGTCTTTTTTTTTTTTTTTTTTTTTTTTGACGAAGGAACCCGCAGCCGCTACTCTTTCGAGTGCGCACAGGGTAAAACCCGGGCTGACGCAATAGCCTGCAAACCACGTCAGCCGATTAACCACATTTGGCAAGCCATGTGTGACAGGCTCAACCAAGAAGGTTTATGCAGGGGATCGAACTCGTGACCTTGCGGTCCCGCGCTCTACTGCTACACCAACTTGGCTACCCTTGTTCCTAGTTGTAATGGGATTTATTGATTTTGGAAAAGGGAATTCTATAGAATTTTGGGAAGAGTATATTGTAAACCAATTAAAGAATTAAAGAACCAAATCCTTTTTTCAAGGTTTTGTTCTTCATAAAATTCTTTATGAAGATATTTTATATTAATATGGAATCCCTCAACATTATTGTGGGAGTTGTCCATCTTTGGAATCTTAACAGTTTCTTATGGGGATTCGTTTGTCTGACTCAAAATTGAGCAGTAGATGTATTGAGTGTATTTGTACACCGGTTTATTTGTCTTTGTTGGACAATTATGTTTATGTTAATATATTTTAAACTGCTGTATAGTGCTATGATTTTAGAGAGGATTTCTTCTCTAATGATTTCCTTACTATAGCTATCTAGTGACTCAGAGGGTACTAATTTCGCGTAATAGCTTAGTAGACTAAGGGTTTGGGTTTTCCTTTTTGAGAATTTTCTTTTAATTTTCGAGTGTAGCCACTTGGATGAATTAGCCGAATTTATTCTCTGGAAAGAAGGATGGGTTTTCATATAAGGAAACCTATTTGAAGAATGGTATTTATGATTTTGCAAAAGTATCTCTATTTAAATTTTGTATGATTAATTACCAATCTACTATTCAAAAACCTATATATCGATTTCTTCGGAATTTATTATCTTCTTTGAATCCATGGAAGAAGATGATTCCAAAATCATAAGAAGTAGTTCTATTGAGAAACGGATCCATGTATATGGAATCCTAGTTCGAAGACCCTTACCTTCCTACAATTCCTACGCGAACAGTATATCAATGGGTTCTTATCAGCCCTATATACAGGGACTTACCGTGACCCTGCGATCTGATCGTTCGACTAATTCGGGATTTAACCAAACTCAGAAGGCTCAGCCGTAGCCAAGTTTATCGGGGAAAACGAACAGGGATTTCACCTGATCTGAAACTCATATATCTCTTTAGAATTTACCCTTTATGGCTCTGATACCAAGTTAGGCTGAGGATCTAAAGGGGATAATAAATAGGGAAGGAACTGACATATAAGGGATTGAATAATATAGAGATAATTAAAGAATCCGACAAGTAAATAGAGAGTAACTTACTTAGCTAAGGTTCCTCATGGAGGAAGCCATAGTTGTAAGGTTCTGCAGGAATTTAATAAATTTAAGTGCAGGAATTTAAAGGAATTTAAATGAGGTGGCTCGGCCAACCTCGGCCAACCATAGATGCAGAATTTAAATAATTTAAAGACATGAATTTAATTGCACTAGGTGGTAGAACCAACCATGTTGCAAGATAATTTAAATAATTAAAAACGTGAATTTAAATGCAAGAATTTAAAGAACATGAATATTTAAAAGATATAGGAGGTAGTGTCATCCATAATCGTTTTTATTCAAAACTTTAAAGTACTTACAAGGAGTTTAATTTCGAACGGAGTATTTGGTTAATTTCGAACAAAGTATTTGGTGTATTTCTGTTATGAATCAGTGAGTGAACTCAATCATGTCAATTGGTTAATTTTCTGGGTAAATTATCGGGTAAGGAATATTTGGGAATAAAAGTTAGGCCGAAGATCTAAAGGGGATAATAAATAGGGAAGGAACTGACATATAAGGGATTGAATAATATAGAGATAATTAAAGAATACGGCAGGTAAATAGAGAGTAACTTACTTATCTAAGGTTCCTCATGGAGGAAGCCATAGTTGTAAGGTTCTGCAGGAATTTAATAAATTTAAGTGCAGGAATTTAAAGGAATTTAAATGAGGTGGCTCGGCCAACCATAGATGCAGAATTTAAATAATTTAAAGACAGGAATTTAATTGCAGTAGGTGGTAGAACCAACCATGTTGCAAGATAATTTAAATAATTAAAAACGTGAATTTAAATGCAAGAATTTAAAGAACATGAATATTTAAAAGATATAGGAGGCAGTGCCATCCATAATCGTTTTTATTCAAAACTTTAAAGTACTTACAAGGAGTTTAATTTCGAACGGAGTATTTGGTTAATTTCGAACAGAGTATTTGGTGTATTTCTGTTATGAATCAGTGAGTGAACTGAATCATGTCAATTGGATAATTTTCTGGGTAAATTAATTCCTTAGCTCGGGGAGTCTATGAATATTATTTAATTGTCTCTATATTATTCAATCCCTTATATGTCAGTTCCTTCCCTATTCATTGTCACGACCCGACCTCGGACCCGTGACTGGTGCCTTACCCCGGGCACCCTAGTGATACAATCATAAGAGAAAATCAGCGGAAATAAAAACCTTAAGCATGAAACAATACATAAAATAAGCAACAGGCTAACCAAAACGGTTACCTTCCTGTATATATAAATATCAACACGAACAGTTAAATCCCTTACAAACCCTGCCCACAAAGTACTACAAACCTCTAAGAATGTAACCACACCTATGACGGGACAGGGCCCCGCCATACCCCTGAATGTACAAGTACCTACTATGACAGGGGACTATACCAAAGATAAGCCTCCGGAGAAACGGAGCTTCCCAAAACGCTGAACTGTGATCCTATGAGCGAGGATCAACAACCGGTGTACCTCTACTGCAGATGAACGCAGAAGGAGGTCGAGACAACAGTACCAAGTATGTGAAACGAAAATATCGTAAATGAAATCATAATAGTCTATATAAAGCAGGAGACATGTATGATAACCAAACTACGGTACACAACATATAAGCAGTCAGGTCTAGTCGGGGACTCACGCCCTCAAGTCATCACTCATGCCCGTGGAATTCCTTCACGCCGCAGCCTATGACTTAAATCATACTCATGTGACGTGCTGGCATCCTACCTCACCGTCGGCGCACACATATACAATACATATATATATACCTCCCGCCGTGGAATCCTCCATCATCGGCAACCGTAGGTGTAACATATAACCATGTGACCGCCATGGGCATCCTACCTCATCACAGACACATATATAACATATATATATATATATATATATATATATATATATATATATAAAATATGCGGCCGCATGTCCCGGAATCCCTCATCGGTGGAACATGGCCATAACGTGCCCTCAGATCCTCATCGCAGTGCGAGTCTTCACGGGAGCTAGCCCATGGAATAATGATCGCATATACCATGCCCCTAATCCTCATCGGTGTAGATGTGTCTTCATGGGAGCTAGCCCATGGAATAATAGTAATGGTCACATGCCCTAATCCTCATCGTGTAGACATGCCCATGACAATAATAATATACCGAGTTTAACCCTGCACGGCCGCACGCCGGAATCTCTCATCGGTGTAGACATGTCCATGTGATAATAACAATGGAAGCATACGTGGAATCCTCCGTCACCGCAGACATCCAATGAAACGTCACGGCATCTAACCCGCATCCCGGTCGCATGCCCGACATCTCTCATCGGTATAAGCATGGCCAAGATCAAACAAAATGGAAGCATACCGTGGAATCCTCCACACCGCCAGACGTCTAACAAATTCACAACAAGTCAGTCGGCCCTCCAACCGAGAGACGCGGTAACATAGTAATACCACCAAGGCTATCACAACTAGCATAGGTAAATTAACATACTCTTAGACTTCCATTTTATGACAACAAATCTGGGTTTTAACCCCCAAAGTACTACATACGTTAATCCTTTCAAAAAGATCTCTTTTTACAAAAACACAACTCGATACTATTATCCGTAGTACCAAACACGTTTATGTTTAAATCAAGTACTTTACACTTTTTAAAACAACGTCAAGTATACTTTTTAAACTCAAGTTACTTCTCTTTTCCCAAAATCAAGTTACCATTTTAAATCCAATAATAAAACCATTCTTTTGTTTTCATAAAGTCGTTATAACTAACTTCCCATAAAGCTATTATAACACTTTATGTTTTAAACAAATTTAAGACAAAACCTTGCCTTTCTTTTAAACCAAAACACTTCAAATTCTTAAGTCTCTTTTCTTTTAGAAATCAAGTTCCTTACTTTGGAATTTTAAGAAAATCAAAACTTGATTATAATAATTCTTATTAGCAAACCATGATCTAGGAAATGTAATACAATTTTGTCTTATCTTAGCTTATGCAGATGGTGGTTTCTACTGGTTTTAATATAATTAATTGTCATTACATTTTCCTTTATTAACGCTGCAATGGCTTGTTCGATAATTATTCCCATTTCCGAAATTAATATAACTTATTCCTTTTTCTAGACCAAGTACTCATTACTCACGAATGAGGTTTCACTACTTTAACACAATTCAAGTTCTTCACATTTCATACCAAGTCAAAATATAAGTCCAGTCTCTTATCTTTTAAAATCAACCAAAATTCGTTTAGCACACGCGACGCTCACCGCACTACATAGTTCACAACATCATGCTAGAAAAGATAGGAAGAGATTCACATACCTCGCGACGATTATCGACAATTAGCAAAACGCTCCAAAGTACTATAACCATGCTAGCCTTTTCCACCCTTCAAGTAGAATACGCTACTCGTAGTACTTCAACCTATAAATGCCACAAAACGTCTATCAACTTCTAGATCTCTTCGTAGAACATTTCAAAGTACAAGGTTCCTTATTCTACGGAAAATTCGGCAGCACCTCCCCCCCACCCCCCCGTAACCACATATATCTCCTCCTCTATCAAGGCCCGTACTAAGCCAACAACTCCAAGAGGTTACCGTCTAACCGGACGTACAACATCGCCCCACAATAATACTACAAGTTCATCAGAATACAAATTCAATGTAAGTACATTTCAGTTCTTTATAATTATCCTTCCAATATATCTTATACTCAATTTTAAACTACTACAATATGTAATATCCAATTACAATAGGGGGACAAATATCATTACCTCGATAAGCCCAAAATTATCCAAGATTAATAAGTCGATTCTGAGCAACGCTTAGCTCCAATTCCTTACGCTCCAACCCGCTCCAAGAAACCCTTAGAAGTTTCTAAACAACTTCTCTTAATACTTCAACCAACTATGAAGATTTTCCTAGGGCTTCATTTTTCGACTAAAGGAATAAAGTAGAATTTCCGGGCTCCTAGTATTGAAATAACTTTGGAATACTACTAGGAATACTAGGCTAAGGTATTTGGGACTATACCAACACTCAAGAATTTTTTCTACACAAAGGGGAGGGGTTGGACGAGAACACTTAAGGGGAGGGAGAATAATTTTTGCCTTGGAAACTGTTACACCCCGTAATTACAGGACATGTTTTAAGAACGTAAGTAAGAACTCACAAGTATTAAGATTTGAGACTTGTAAAAATTTATCGGAAAGTATGGAATTGTCGGAAAATGTATTACTATGATTTAATGGGAGGCGACACGTGTCACCCCCTTATGTGATGCCTTGATCGAAATGTGCAAGGGCAAGAGGGTCATTGGACCTTTGTTGCAAGACAAGTCTTGCAACTTGTGTAGCATGAGAATGTTGACTAAGTCAAAGGTCAATTAGTCTTGATTTTTATGTAAGACTTCATCCTAGCCACCCATATGGTTACATCTTGTCCCTCCATGCCCCTTTATATTACTACTAGTAGCACTACTAGTGCCAACACTTAGCAAATTTCTTGAAAAAAATTGAAGAACATAGGCTTAGTGCTCTCGGGTTCTCTTCAAAGAAAAAGGAAAAATCTTTGCTTCTTGTTCTTTTAGCTCCCCACTTTAAACCAAGGTTCTTAGGTGTATTGTAAACACATCTCAATAGAAAAGTCTTGGAAAAAGATAGTTTACGGGTTAGTCGCAAAACGAAAACCTAATGGTCTTTCTAGGTTTTGTTTGGAGATTTGAAGGATAATTGTTGGTGTTGTTCTAAGGGTCTCAACAAGCGGATTGAAGTGTCTTGGAGAGGCTATAAACTACTAAGGAGCGACTTCGGATTGGAGTTGGATTAAGAATCATTGAGGTTGAGATACTACGGGCGGGACTTTGTACTTGGCAAGTGGTTTGACCCGGCGAGGTATGTAGAACTTTTCCTATCTTTGAGCATGACTAGTTTCACGTATATAGTACGGTAGACTTACAAGACTTTGACATTCTTTACTAGCTTTATGAAATGCCAAGTCGGGTGAATTAGGAGATTAATTCACTTCTTTGAAAATATTAAGGATGTCTTAAAGTTTTATTAAAGTTAAGGGACTTGAAGAGTTTTAAAGTATGTGATACTTGTTTCGTTTCGAACATATAAGTCCCTTGGATAGGAAATTGTACTTAACTAAGGATAATGTGAATATGACGACTTTATGGGGAGTTGGTTATATTGACTTTATGGAAAGATAAATGGCTTGATTTAATGGAAGGCAATTCGATTTTAAGGTATCAATTGCCTAAAGTTTTATAAGAAAATGAGTCACTTGATTTAGAAACCTAACTTTATTTCTAAGGGTGTTGTGACTTACCTTGAAATGTAATTTGGACTTGATACTAGGATTAATAGTATCTTGGAAGTTTTCTACTAAAAGAGAGTCATTGTTTTAAAGAGAAATGCGTAGTACTTAGGTTAAATTCTGATTTTTATAAAAGACATGTTAGTGCCTTAGGTAAACTAAAATGAGAGTGTTTATAAACAAGGATAGTAAGAAGTTAGGGGATTACTTAACTTGCTTACATATTGTATGATAAGCCGGTAGTGCTTATGTTATGTGTGATAGCCGGATTTGGGCTAGTGATATATTATTCGTTGCAGGGTCATTCCCCGGGATTGTGGCATTGTATATTTCCGTGGATTTGCTAACCACGATGCGAGGAATACCTCATGCAAGTCCGTAAGGGCTTATGCGGGTGAAATAGTCCCACGCGGCGGGTCCGACCTATGCGAGGAATACCTCATGCGAGTCCGTAAGGGCTTATGCGGGTGAAATAGTCCCACGCGAGGAATACCTCACGCAGGTCCACTGGACCTATGCGGGTGAAATAGTCCCAGGAGTAGGATTCCAATCCTATTTTTCGTTGTAAGTATACACCTATTTTTACTCTCATTGTTAGTAAGGCACAGTGTACTGTATTTTGATTATCATACATGTCTCCGGCTTTGATTTAGACTTATGATGAAATTACAGTATTTTCCAGTTTTACATACTTGGTACATATTGTATTGACCCCTTCCTGGGCCGCTCATGCCGCAGAAAGTGGTAGCAGGTGGTGGATCCTCATTCTTAGGATCACTTATCAGACGTCAGAGGCTCCATTTATCCGGAGGCTTGTCTCTTTTGGTACAGTCTTTTCCATGGTGTTGTAGATTTATGTACATTCAGGGGTATGGCGGGGCCCTGTCCCGCCACAGTTATTATTCCTAGAGGTCTGTATTCACATTTGTGGTTGGGCTGTAAGAACCGATTGTACAGTTGTACTTTTGAGTATGTTTATATTATGGAAGGCGGCCTTATCGGCTAGCCTGGGATGTTTTATTGTTACATATGTGTTTATGTTGTGTATGTTCCGCTGCTATTCTCTGATGTATACCTGAACGGGGTGCCCAAGTAGGGCACCACTCGCGGCCCGGGGTCGGGTCGTGACAAAAGTGGTATCAGAGCAGTTAGTCCTCGGAAAGTGTCTGCTGCATCGTGTCTAGTAGTCTTGATTATCGGTGTGTTGCACCACATCTATAATCGAGGGGCAGTGACATTTAGATTGGTTTCCATTCTTCTCTCTCGAGATCTTGCATTAGAGTCTTATTAGGTTGAATCCTCTCCGACCTCTTCTTATGAAATGTATGCCTCCACGGAAGGCGACTGAGGCCCGAAGGGCAAGCGGCGCAGCAGGCGCTAGCGGTACTCAGGGTTACGGGCTCGAGCACGCACTATGCCCGAGGTAGTAAGCGGTCGGCGAGTTCAGCCATGCCTGCTTTTAGAGAGCCAAGAGGCAGTAGCTCCAGAGGTTCGTGCACAGAGCCTCCAGCCTCCCAAATGCCGAGTATAGAGACTACGGAGCGGTCGGTTGTTGACCAAGATAGAGCGGCAAGCGACAGAGCGGCGACCACCCAGAGCCGTTTGCGGATTAGGGATTTTACGGGATGTCATCCACCCGAGTTTTATGGTTCGAGGTCCGATGAGGATCCGCAGGAGTTCATTCGGCAACTACGGACCATGCAGTCCAGGGCTTCAGAGACAGTTCACGCTAGCCTCTACCGGTTGCGCAGCGATATTGCGGAACGGTTTGAGTCGTGGTTGCTTTCGAGAGGTGACGATGCTCTTCCGGTTTGGGAGGAGTTTACAGAGGCCTTCATGGATCACTTTTTGCCTCCCGTGATGTGGAGAGCCCTGGTAGACAGATTCTTGACCTTGAGGCAGAACGGGAGGACTGTCAGGGAGTATAGCTTGGCGTTTGACTCTTGGCGCCGCATACGCGCATACTATTGTAGCATGGCGGATAGGGTTCATCGTTACGTGATGGGGCTCGACCGTCATATGATTACCGCATGCTTGGGTGTGGCTCTTCAGCCCGGTATGGACATCGCCCGGATGCAGGCCTATGCACAGGGGATAGAGGATAGAGAGAGGGAGGACCAGATTGACGCAGGCCAAGAGGCGTGACATCGTGGTCTCGTGGCGATTTCGAGGCGACGGCCTCAGCAGAAGATCGGGTCCACTTTCCGGCAAAGACAGAGTGCTCACGCGGTTTTATGGCGAGGTCCGATCAAGGTCATTCAGAGCAGCCGGGGCTGTGGCTTCGAGGTTTCAGCGAGGCAGATCTCGCCGATCGAGACCACCCCATCTCGGTGTGCTCGATGCGGTAGGTCGCACCCAGGCGAGTGTCGTGTTCCTGCAGGGTGTTGTTACTCTTGTAGACAGCTGGGCCAGTTGAAGAGAGATTTTCCGTCTAGAGGCAGAATGGGTGGTGCAACACACCGACGGATCGATTCTTTGGTCTTCTCCTTCTGTGGTTATGCGCCCCGGAGGGCAGGGTACTCACGGACAGGCAGGCCGCGGTAGAGGTCGTGGTGGTGGTTCCAGTTCTAGCGGTCCACAGAACCGCATATATTCTCTAGCCAGCCGCCAGGATCAGGAGGCTTCCCCTGACGTCGTCACAGGTACATTATTGATTTCAGACTGTGATGTTTATGCTTTGATAGATCCAGGTTCTACCTTGTCCTATGTGTCCCCTCTTATCGCGGGTAGAATCGGGATAGAGCCGGTGTCGATAGAGCCTTTTGAGGTAGCTACGCCAGTGGGTGATTCAGTGTTAGCTGAGCGGGTGTATAGAGGTTGTCCGGTATTTATTTACAGTCGTCAGACCCTTGCAGACTTGATAGAGTTGGAGATGACAGATTTTGATGTCATTATGGGTATGGACTGGTTGGCTTCTTGTTATGCCAACGTTGACTGTAGGGACAGGTTGGTTCGGTTCCAGTTTCCTGGCGAGCCAGTTATCGAGTGGAAGGGCAACACAGCGTCGCCGAGGGGTAGGTTTATTTCTTACCTCAAGGCTAGGAAGATGGTGCAGAAGGGGTACATCTATCATCTGGTTCGGGTATTTGATACAGAGGCTGAGGTGCCAGTTCTTCGCCGCATGGTGAGGAGTTTCGGATGTGTTCCCAGGATGATCTTCCCGTATCCTCTGAGAGGAGATCGAGTTTTGTATTGACACGTTGCCAGACACTCGACCTATTTCCATTCCGCCATACATGATGGCACTTCTTTGAGTTGAGGAGTGAAGGACCAAAAGATTTGGAGAAAGGCTTTATCGCCTAGTGTATCTCCCTCGGGAGCGCGGTGTTGTTGTGAAGAAGAAAGACGGGTCGCGTATGTGTGTTGATTACGGCAATGAATAAGGTAACCATCAAGAATAGGTACCCTCCCCGTGATTGATGATTTGTTTGACCAGCGAGTGCGAGGTGTTTTCAAAGATAGACTGCGGTCCGGTAATCATCGAGTTCGAGTTCGAGAGGCGTATATCCCAAAGATCGCATTCAGACCCGATGGGCACTATGAGTTTAGGGTTATGTCTTTCGGTTTGACCAACGCTCCAATGATATTTATGGATTTGATGAACCGTGTTCAAGCCATTTTTGATACATTTGTGATTGTATTCATTGATGACATCTGGTGTATTCACGAACGTGAGCACGCAGATCACTCGGAGGCAGATTGGGATTCTCCGAGGCAGCTTATTCGCCAAGTTCTCCAAGTGTGAGTTTTGGTTGGCCTGGCATTCCTGGGGCATATTATTGGGGCTGATGGTGTTCGAGTGGATACGCAAAGATTGAGGCGATAAGTCTTGGCGAGACCTACTACTCCGACCGAAGTACGCAGCTTTCTTAGATCGGCGGGTTATTATCGAGGGTTTGTGGAGCGGTTGCCGATTTCAAAGACCGTTGACTAGGTCGACTCGAAGGCCAAGTTCCGATGTGAGGCTCATGGCGGTGGTTTTCAGATTTGAAGGAGGTTGACTACATCCCCGCCTACTCTTCCTGAGGGATTAGACGGGTACGTGATCTATTGTGATGCCTCTGGTATCGGGCTAGGGTGTGTTTGATGCAAAGACGACAAGGTTATAGCCTATGCTTCCGGCGATTCTGAAGCATGAGAGGAATTACCCTACCCATGACATACAGTTGGCCGCAGTTATTCATGCCTTGAAGATTTGGAGACATTATTTGTATGGGGTTCATGTGGATATTTATACAGACCACAAAAGCCTCCAGTATATCTTCAAAGGCAGGAGCCGAACCGAGGCGAGAGGCGGTGGTTAGAGTTCTTTGAAAGATTATGATGTTGATATTCTCTACCATCCGGAAAGCCAACGTTATGGCGATGCCTTGAGTCGTAGATCTATGGGAGCCCATCGTAGGTACAACCAGAGACAGGACATGGTCGTCGATCCACCGATTAGCGAGCCTAGGGGTTCGATTGATCGACACCGACGATAGTGGGTACGGGTTCGTGAGGTTGCCGAGTCTTCCATCGTTGATGAGTGAAGAGGCGACAATTTGAGGACCCGTGTTGGCGCGTATCGAGACGCTCTTCGTGAGAGAAGAGTCTATTCGAGTGGCGCTGATGGTGCTGAGATTTGAGGCCGGTTGTGTGTTCCCGATATGTCAGACTTCGTCGGCCAGATTCGGAGGCACATAGCGCCGATATTCTATTCATCCGGTCGACCAAGATGTACCATGACCTCGATGTTTGTATTGGTGGGATGGCTCAAGAGGGCGTGGCAGTTTTGTTGCCTGATGTCCTAATTGCTGTGAGTTAAGGTCGAGCACGAGGCCCATGGTTTATTGCCTATTGAGATTCCGACTTGGAAGTGAGAGATGATCAACATGGACTTTGTTACAGGTTACCTGCACTCGAGGAAATACGATTCCATTTGGGTTATTGTTGGTGACGAAATCAGCCCATTTCCTTCCATCAGAGACGACGCGTTACCGAGGACTATGCCAGATTGTACATCCGAGAGATAGTGAGGCTGCACGGTGTTCTGGTGTCGATTATATCTGATAGAGGATCCCAGTTTACGGCTAACTTCTGGAGGTCTTTCCAGAAGGGTTTAGGGACACATGTGAGTCTCAGCACAGCATTTCATCCTCAGACTGACGGGAAGGCAGAGCGCACTATCCAGACACTTGAGGATATGTTGCGAGCCTGCGTGATTGATTTCCGTGGTAGCTGGGAGGATCTTTTGCCTCTTGTGGAGTTTGCTTACAACAACAGCTACCATTCCAGTATACATATGGCGCCATACGAGGCTTTATATGGGCGGAAATGCAGGTCTCCGATCGGTTGGTTCGACGTGGGCGAGGTACAGTTGGTTGGCCTGCATTTGGCATGAGTTGTGGATAAGGTGAAGCTTATCCAGAGAGATCATAGCGGCTCGAGTCGGAAGAAGTCATATCACGGATAATCGGCGCGGCGATTTGGAGTTTGTAGACGATTGGGTCTTTTTGAAGGTGCCACCCATGAAGCGGTGTGATGAGATTCGGTGAAGGAAACTCAGCCCAAGGTACATTGGGCCCTACCAGATCGTTCGTAGAGTGGGCAAGGTTGCCTACGAGTTGGATCTGCCATCAGAGTTAGAGGCGGTACATCCGGTCTTCCATGTTTCTATGTTGCGGAAGTGTATCGGAGATCCAACGAGAGTTTTTCCTACTAGTGAGGTCCAGGTGACAGAGGGGTTATCGTATGAGGAGAGTCCCATAGCGATACTCGATCGCCAGTCGCATGCGACTGGACGAGGATGAAGCTTCCACAAAGTCTGTGGAGGAATGATAACCGGGAGGAGATGACTTGGGAAGCGGAGGAGGACATGTTGAGGAACTATCCTCACTTATTCCCTATACCTTCAGGTAATTCATCTTTCCTTACTTGTCAAGTTTTAATTGAAGTATTCTTTTTGCTTAAATGCTATTGTGTGGCATTGTTTTTTTGTATGTCGGGGCTGTGAAAGGAAACTATGTCGCTAATTGTAAGTTTGACTCCGAAAGAACATTCGGGGACGAATGTTTCTAAGGGGGGAAGAATGTTACACCCCGTAATTACAGGACATGTTTTAAGAACGTAAGTAAGAACTCACAAGTATTAAGATTTGAGACTTGTAAAAATTTATCGGAAATTATGGAATTGTCGGAAAATGTATTACTATGACGAATGAGAGGGCGACACGTGTCACCCCCCCTTATGTGATGCCTTGATCGAAATGTGCAAGGCGAAGAGGTCATCGACCTTTGTTGCAAGACAAGTCTTGCAACTTGTGTAGCATGAGAATGTTGACTAAGTCAAAGGTCAATTAGTCTTGATTTTTATGTAAGACTTCATCCTAGCCACCCATATGGTTACATCTTGTCCCTCCATGCCCCTTTATATTACTACTAGTAGCACTACTAGTGCCAACACTTAGCAAATTTCTTGAAAAAAATTGAAGAACATAGGCTTAGTGCTCTCGGGTTCTCTTCAAAGAAAAAGGAAAAATCTTTGCTTCTTGTTCTTTTAGCTCCCCACTTTAAACCAAGGTTCTTAGGTGTATTGTAAACACATCTCAATAGAAAAGTCTTGGAAAAAGATAGTTTACGGGTTAGTCGCAAAACGAAAACCTAATGGTCTTTCTAGGTTTTGTTTGGAGATTTGAAGGATGATTGTTGGTGTTGTTCTAAGGGTCTCAACAAGCGGATTGAAGTGTCTTGGAGAGGCTATAAACTACTAAGGAGCGACTTCAGATTGGAGTTGGATTAAGAATCATTGAGGTTGAGATACTACGGGCGGGACTTTGTACTTGGCAAGTGGTTTGACCCGGCGAGGTATGTAGAACTTTTCCTATCTTTGAGCATGACTAGTTTCACGTATATAGTACGGTAGACTTACAAGACTTTGACATTCTTTACTAGCTTTATGAAATGCCAAGTCGGGTGAATTAGGAGATTAATTCACTTCTTTGAAAATATTAAGGATGTCTTAAAGTTTTATTAAAGTTAAGGGACTTGAAGAGTTTTAAAGTATGTGATACTTGTTTCGTTTCGAACATATAATTCCCTTGGATAGGAAATTGTACTTAACTAAGGATAAAGTGAATATGACGACTTTATGGGGAGTTGGTTATATTGACTTTATGGAAAGATAAATGGCTTGATTTAATGGAAGGCAATTCGATTTTAAGGTATCAATTGCCTAAAGTTTTATAAGAAAATGAGTCACTTGATTTAAAAACCTAACTTTATTTCTAAGGGTGTTGTGACTTACCTTGAAATGTAATTTGGACTTGATACTAGGATTAATAGTATCTTGGAAGTTTTCTACTAAAAGAGAGTCATTGTTTTAAAGAGTAGAAGTACGTAGTACTTGGTTAAATTCGGATTTTTATAAAAGACATGTTAGTGCCTTAGGTAAACTAAAATGAGAGTGTTTATAAACAAGGATAGTAAGAAGTTAGGGGATTACTTAACTTGCTTACATATTGTATGATAAGCCGGTAGTGCTTATGTTATGTGTGATAGCCGGATTTGGGCTAGTGATATATTATTTGTTGCGGGGTCATTCCCCGGGATTGTGGCATTGTATATTTCCGTGGATTTGCTAACCACGATGCGAGGAATACCTCGCAAGTCCGTAAGTGGCTTATGCGGGTGAAATAGTCCCACGTGCGGCGAGTCCACCTATGCGAGGAATACCTCATGCGAGTCCGTAAGGGCTTACGCGGTGGAATAGTCCCATGCGAGGAATACCTCACGCAGTCCACCGGACCTACGCGGGTGAAATAGTCCTGCGAGTAGGATTCCAATCCTATTTTTCGTAAGTATACACCTATTTTTACTCTCATTGTTAGTAAGGCACGCATCGTATTTTGATTATCATACATGTCTCGGCTTTGATTTAGACTTATGATGAAATTACGTGATTTTCCGCTTTACATACTTGGTACATATCATGCATCGACCCCTTCCTGGGCTGCGTACGCCGCAGAAAGTGGTAAGGTGGATCCTCATTCTTAGGATCACTTATCGACGCCGAGGCTCCATTTATCAGGAGGCTTGTCTCTTTGGTATGATCTTTTCCATGGTGTTGTAGATTTATGTACATTCAGGTATGGCGCCTGCCCCGCCACTTATTATTCCGCAAGTCCGTATTCACATTTGTTGGGTCAGAAGAACCGATCAGTTGTACTTTTGAGTATGTTTATATTATGGAAGCGCACTTATCGGCCAGCACGGGATGTTTTATTGTTACATATGTGTTTATGTTGTGTATGTTCACGCTATTCTCGATGTATACTGGCGGGTGCCTGTAGGGCACCGATCGTGGGCCCGGTCGTCGTGCGAAACTCTCTAATGTGGATGAATAAAGTCTTGCAAACAAGGGGTATTTATAGAGAAATCGGCCAAGATCTATGCAAGTGTGTGATGTAGATTGGGGCATGTGGATTCTACCAACCATATGTCCACCACAAAATTTGGACAAGTGGCCAGCCACTTGTCCACCCAAACCGCCCAAGCCACGCCCACTAGCCATTCTACCAACATGGCTGCATGGGGTGACACGTGTCGCCCTACTCGCCCAAAATATTTCATCTCCAAAATATCAGTAAAATCCAAAATCTCCAAAACAAAGTGGGCCCCACAAAACAGTAAATTTTCCGTGGGCCCCACGTGACCAAATCCGAAATAAAATTCCATAATTATATAATAATCCAAGAAGTCCAAATACCAAATCTGGGAATCCAATTCCCATTATCGAACCTTTTTCCTTCACAAAATCCGGAAACTTTTCCGTCGAAAAAAAATCACATCTTTCTTCCTTTCCAAAATTACCGTCGTATTCTCGTACGTACGTCCTCACATACATACCCTGGAACTACGGGGTGTAACATTCTTCCCCCCTTAGAAACATTCGTCCCGAATGTTCCTTCTAAGTCTCCAAACGTACATGCGTCGGTATAGCCTTCACTACTATACTTACGAAACCAATTATGCTACACCTGGCCATAATACAACACATGCGCAAAACTCCAATCCAAACCAACGAGGAATCACCTCCAACATCTCAAAATCCCCCACCCAAGGTCTAAATGATACTTCCTTCGCATCTTCACTTCACAACAAAATGATCTCTTATATTCTGTTAACACATCGCTTATTTCTTTCCGTACTGCCGCACTCCTTCTCGTGACACCGAACTCTCTAGCACACGTACCATACTCCGCCATCGCCCGATTCCCAAAACTGGAGTCACTTACTCCAAACTTGGTCATTTTACTAGCCTCATATTCCTTTAAGGCCATTCACGGCCTTCACGATCCGATTCTTGTCGAACGCATCCACGAACTCGCATAATGGTTACCTAAACTGGCCTTGCACCTCGTGATCCTACCACTGGCGACCACCTCGAACAGACCCCACCTCATTCCGGCTGCGGTTGACCCGCGATCCGGCCTCAACCCGACCCGTATCGCGCTAAACTCTCGCCTCGATCCGAACAATCTTACTAATCCACGTCATGGAAGCTACCACTTCTATATCAAACTACCCATGGAATTATCACACAAAACTCCACGTATACTATGCACTCCGACAAAGATTAACCGTAAAGTCTTTTACTCAAGACGGCCTTACATCTAAGGTCTCAATCCATAAATTCTAAGGTTGTAATTGTCTCATCCCTGCACTTACCCTTTTCACTAACCAGACTTCTAAATCATATTTTATCACAATGCAATCCGAACATAACAATTAACACATCATCATAACATCAAAACAAACTAGTCTCTAGAGGGTTAAGGATATACCTGAAAATCAAATAGGCGGTTCAAAGGACCGCTAAAATCGAACTTCCACCGCGACCCTGGTAGCTCGCCAGTGTATGAACATCCTCGCTGCATGAAAGGTGAAGAACCCGTGAATCGATCTGTAATCAGGCTATCCCACCAGTGCCACCTCCGGTGGACGATCTCGCCAAATGGCCCCGCTGGCGCAAGCATAACAAGTCGCCGAAATGGTACGACACTTCCAAGACGGGTCTACCATCGACCACACCGAGGTAGGGTGGATCCATCCAGCTAACACCTCCTCCCCGAAACCCGAAGCTCGAGCCCTCGCCCCGCTCCGAACATCCCGAATGTCCCAAGATCGCGGAGGACCACTGCATCGGGCGGAGGCGCATAACTGGCATGCTGCTGAGGCGGCCCGCCTCGAAAGTCACCAAAGGTCCTCGCTGTCTGGCCTCTTATGCCGATCTCGTCCCTACGTGGCCTCTACGCTCTCAATCCTCGTGCATAGCTCGTATACGGCAATGTCCATGCCCTGAAGAGCTACTCTCGCACAACTCTCTTCTAGATAATCGCCAAGTCTCGTGACATATCGGTGCACTCTATCCTCCATGTTCGCACTAATGCGGACATAACGAGCCAACGAGCTAAACTCTATATTGTATTCCCGAACCGTCCGCCTGCTCGCCTCAACATCATAAATCTATCTCGCTCAGCTCTCTCATCCGCGAGGGCAAGAAGTGTGTAAGAAAAGCCTCGAGAACTCATCCTGCGGCTGAAGTGCATGCTCTCCCGACAGCTCCCACGAATCAAACGATGATCGCGGATCACGCAATGATGCGAACCTAAGACCACCGACTCGGTCTCTAAAGCCTTGATCACTCTCGCGATCCGCACTGCCGAATAAACTCCGAGGATCTTCCTCGCTTCGATCCATAGAACTGGGGTCGCGACTCGAAAGTCCCAAGTCTCAAACTATCTGGATCTAGGGTGAACTACCGGTACTACGGAACCTCCGACTCGTCTCGTCTCATTCCTAGCCACCACCTAGCTAGTAATCGGGCCATCTCTTGTAACCCATATCCTCCGTCCCCGGCCGTGGAACCGAGACTGTATCATGGTCTTAGCAGCCATCGTCGCCGCTTCTAAACTCCTGGGCTAGCGGCGCTGCAGAACTCCCATCTGTAGTACCACCTTAGGTAAAGACTGGGCTTGTGCAGTAACCCTCGTGCTCTACTCAGACTCCTCTCGCTTTGCCTTGCCATTCGGGCTCTGGTTGCCTTGCGTGAGGCATAATCGTACAAAAGAATACGTCGGAGGAGTCCAACTTACAACACACTCTAAGGCACGATCTCGAGTAAAAAGAATAGTAACCAATCCTAAATATCTCGACCTCGATTATAGATGCTGTGCACAACACACCGATAATCAAGACTCTACTGACACGGTCTGTAGACACTTTCCGAGGACTAATCGCTCGATACCACTTTTGTCACGACTCCAACCTCGGACGTGATCGTGTCTTACCCCGCACCCTAGTGATACAATCATCGAGAGAAAATCAGCGGAAATAAAACCTTAAGCATGAAACAATACATAAAATAAGCAACAGCTAACCAAAACGGTTACCTTCTGTATATATAAATATCAACACGAGCAGTTAAATTCTTACAAACCCCGCCCACAACAAGACCTGCACTTCTAAGCATGTAACCACACCTATGACGGGACAGGGCCCCGCCAAACCCCTGAATGTACAAGTACCTACAATGACAGGGGAATATACCAACGATAAGCCTCGGAGAAACGGAGCTTCCTAAACGTGAACGTGATCCTATGGCGAGGATCAACAACCGTGTACCTTACTCTGCAGCATGAACGCAGCCCCAAGGAGGTCACGATAACAGTACCAAGTATGTGAAATCGAAAATATCAGAAATGAAATCATAATAGTCTATATAAAGCGGAGACGTGTATGATAACCAAACTACGGTACACACATATAAGCAGCCAGTCTAGTCGGGACTCACGCTCAAGTCGTCACTCATGCCCGTGGAATTCTTCCTCACCCGGGCGGTGATCATGACATAAATCATACTCATGTGACGCGCCGTGGCATCCTACCTCACCGCTGCATTACACATATACAATACATATATATACCTCCCGCCTGGAATCTCCATCACCACTTGTGAGTGTAACATATAACCACGTGACCGCGGTGGCATCCTACCTCACTGTCGCACATATATATATATATATATATATATATATATATATATATATATAATACACTACGCATGTCTCTAATCCTCAGCTGGTGTAACATGGCCATAACGTGCCCTCAGCATCCCTCATCGCAGGTGCAAGTATTCATGGGGAGCTAGCCCATGGAATAATGATCGCATATACCATGCCCCCGGAATCCCTTATCGGTGTAGACAGGTCTTCATGGGTAGCTAGCCCATGGACTAATAGTAATGGTCACATGCCCCTAATCCTCATCGGTGTAGACATGCCCGTGACAATAATAATATAGGAGTTTAACTCGCTGCATGGCCGCGTGCCGGAATCCTCATCGGTGTAGACATGTCCATGTGATAATAACAATGGAAGCATACGTGGAATCCTCCACATCGCCAGACATCCAATGAAACGTGACGGCATCTAACGCGATCACAGTCGCGATGCCGCATCTCTCATCGGTATAAGCATGGCCAAGATCAAACAAAATGGAAGCATACCCGTGGAATCTTCCGTCACTGCCGATACGTCCAACAAATTCACAACAAGTCAGCCGGCCCTCCAACCGAGAGACGCGGTAACATAGTTGTTATACCCCGTATTTCCAGAGTATGTACGTGAGCGCGTACGTATTATAATTTGAGCCTTAAAGTTGGCTAGTTTCGAAATTAGTGCACAACACCCGATTAGAGTCGTGTTACGAACGTTTCCACGACTTCGTAGGAAAATTCCGGCTATGTCATTTCTAATTTTTGCGGATTTTTCCGAGAGGCGAAACATTTTGGATCAACGGAGGGTGACAAGTGTCACCTCACATGGAAGGGCTTGACGGCAAACATGGCCATTGGCTTGACGATTTGCTTGAGTGGGAGTAGGTAGGATATTTGTGCAAGTTGGTGTGGTAGATGGATAAGGTGCGCGTGGCTTAATCCTAGCCTGACACTCGCTTAACACTTGATGAATCTTGGCCATTGGTTGGCCATTTCTTGACCTATAAATACCCCCAACTTGATGAACTTCTTCATCCAAAATTGCCTAAGTCTTGAAAACCTTTCCTCCTCTGCTTGCTCTCGTCCAATAGCCCCTCTCCCCTTTGAGAAGGCCTGGCCGAAACCCTCCCCTTTGTGGTGCCCTGCCGAGGGTACCCCTAGCCTAGTGGTTTTCGTATAATACCCCTTTTTGTGGTATAGAGATACTCTCCTAGTATTGTTATAATGCCCAAAATACTTTAGCCTTATACCTTGTAGTACTTTCCAAAGTACCTTTATACGAAAATCCCGTAAAATACTATTATACTTCCTCACCACAAAAGAAACCTAAGTAAATCTTCACCCGTAGTTGAAGTTATAAGTAGAAGTTGGTTAGAACTTCTAAGGGTTGGTTGGAGCCTGAGCGCACGAGTAGGAGCTAAACCTTGCTCAGGATCGACATATAAACTCGGATAATTTTGGGCTTATCGAGGTAAACATTCGACCTCATTGTAATTGGAAATTACATGTTTTAGGAGTATATAGTTAAGTATACTATATATATAGAATCAACATAGTTGTGCGGCAATGTCTTTCGACTTAAGCTTTGAATAATACTTACAGAATGTCTTGCGACTTAAGCTTTGAATTTTAAGAAGTGAATCGAATGTAATTACATAGGACTTTATTACATGAGACTTCAGGTAGTATTACCGCGTAGTAGAATTGTACACGTCCAGGTTAGGCGTGTTAACCTCGGTTGGCTTGGTAGCCGCCTCGACAGAGGAGGAGATTTCTGCCATGGGAAGGTGTAATTTTCGTAGAATATTCTACGTCGGATCTAAAGATATTAATAGGCGCCTGTGGCCTCTATAGGTTGAAATACTACGTGTGGCGCGTACTCACTCGGCTTAAGGTGCCAAGCGGTTTGAGGTACTTGGAGCGTTTCTATTAGTCGATAATCGTCCGCGAGGTATGTGAACCTCTTCCTATCTGTTCTAGCATGATATGTGTATAACCATGTAGTACGTAGATGGTGTTTGTTTAATATATTTGATTGGTTTGAAACATAAAGTGTTATAACGGCTTTATGGAAAGTTGGTTATAACAACTTTATGTAGGTAAGAAAATGCTTTGTGGTTTCAAAGGGTAACTGATTTGACTTATAACGGATTTGATGGGTAGTAATAAGAGACTTGACTTAATGGTATTGATATGAATTTTGTTAAAAGTGTGAAACCTCATTCGTGAGTAATGAGTACTTGGTTTTAAAAGGAATAATGTTTTACTGATTTCGGAAATCAGAATGAGTATCGACAAACCACTGCAGCGTTAATAAAGGAAAATGTATTGAATAATGAAGTATGGTATTAAAACCAGTAGAAACCTCCATCTGCATAGAAGCTAAGATGAGACAAAATGATATCACATTTCCCAGATCATGGCTGCTTAATAAGATTGATTATAAACAAGAATAACCTACTCACATATAAGACATATGTTTCTCGAAACTTTTAAAGGAGAATTATGTTAAAACTATGAACTACTTAACCCTTTTCTAAAATGAGAAACTTGAGCATTTGAAATTAGGCAAACTTGAACGTTTGGAAAATAAGATTGTTACTTGATTTTTTACAAAGGAAAGCATTTTGGTTTGCCACAATGTTAGTCACTCTAATTACATACTACTTATCGGGTGACCTTTGTAAAAGAAATGGATCTAAAAAGGGAATTTAACGACGAGTACTTTAGAGTTAAAATCCGACTTGACATAAAATGAAAGTACCTTGAGTCAGTGTGTAATTTGCTTATGCTTGTTGTTGCGAAACGACCACGCACGCGAGCAGCTTCTCACAGGCAAGTAATGTATTTCACTCACTACCGGCTCATCCGAACGATTTCATCACCACGGCTCATCCGGGAATGTAAATGTATTTCACTTGGATACCTGCTTCCATCCGGAATGTATTTCATCGATTATCGGCTCATCCGAATGATTTACCACTATCCTCGAACGATTTTTCACTTGACACCGTTCATCCGAATGTATTTCACTTGATTACCGTTCATCCGGGAATGTATTTCACTTCGATTTCATCGGTTCATATCCGGAACGTATTTCTACTTGATTACCGGGCCATCCGAATGTATTTTACTTGATTACCGGCTCATCCGAATGTATTTCACTGACTTCACCGGCTCATCCTCGGGAATGTATTTCACTTGACTAACGGCTCATCCGGAATGTATTTCATCGACTAATCGTTCATCCGGAATGTATTCCACATCGCTTTCTATATCGGGTCCATAAGATTTGGCCGAGACCTCGCGTAGTAATGTGATTACATGATTTGTACCTAGATCG